>JANHFT010001725.1:340646-350883 GCA_032467955.1 Pseudoxenodon macrops
AAAAGCACACCCACCCAGTCACCTGACCTCCAAGTCACACCCACAAAATAAGCCACACCCACAGAACCGGTAGGGAATTTTTTTGGATTTCACCACTGGTCCAAACCCACCAAAGAGTAGTCTCACCAGCTGAGACTACAGAATATCTTGAGTCAGATTACTAAATTAGGATGTTTTTTTTTTACTCGTTAGCTTATTCTGCTCTTTCAACTGATAATGAAGCTTCACTGTAGTTCCCAATCTTCCAAAGTAACTTACAGTTTTTTCCATGGTTTCAAATATTTCACTAGCTTCTTCAAAATCACACTGTTCTTCTACACACTCTCTTTCCAGTGAACCTGCCTTTATTTCTTCCAAGAAAGAATTTGCCCGTTTTTGAATCTTCAAGACACGATTGGCTTCTTGGCTGCTGTAAAACACTTGGGAATGGAGAATATGGAGTATTTATAGTATTTTTATCTAATCTATAGTTTCAGAAACATATTTGTTATGTTATTTTACCAGATATGAGAAATAATTTTTAAAATGATAAAAACATACTTTGGAGTAAAATAATGAAGCCAATGGTGATTATAATTATTGCTTCTAGTGCTATTCTGTAAAATCCAAACTATGTTAATGAAATGTAAACTATTAGGCTGCAATACATATTTTTTCCCAAAATGAGGCATTGTGTAATTCTGCATGGACTTGTTTTCACATCAAGATGATGGTAAAATATGCCCCATATCTCCAGTGTGTAACTAGGAATTTTTGGGGAAAGGATTGTATTATACAGAATCCAAGTGATATTGGGCTCTTTCAATTATGCTTAGAGACTGTACAGTGGCTGGCGGAATATAATGTTTAACATGATGTTCAAAGGATGACATACCTGAGGCTTCATATCCATTAAGCAATATGAAGGCAGCTGAAAACACCAGAAGAGAAATGATTCTACCCATTGCACAACCGAATCCACAACTATGAGAACGACGACCAAAAAATAAAAATAAATGGGGATTCGTTTTAGAGAAATGCATACTTTTATATATTTTCAAGATTATATATTTAAGGAAGCACAAGCTGATACTTGATTCTTACAATAGGGCCTCCAAACTCTCCTGCAGAGTTTAATATTGCTCTTAGGTTTTACACCATATATTGGCCTTGGAAGTAACGTCTTCCAATCTATCACTTCTCTCTCTTTATCTAATTAACTAGCTGTCAACTTTCTGTTTATTGGACAGTAATTTAGTTTAAGGTGTTTTTAAAAATCTTTTTCAAAATCTAGTCACTGCATGTTTTAAGTGAACCCAAACCCAATCCAAAAACAAAACAAACACAAGATAACAGAACTCAACTAAATGCATGGTCAGTTCTCTTTTAAGCTTTCCCTGATGACATTCTACATTTCTTATCCCTCTTTGCATTTGATTTAGGTAAAAATATTGTTTAGGATTTTAACTGAAATACATGAACAACAGAAAAGACTTACTGACTTCCCTGGCTGAATCACAGTAGTCTATTCTTCCACCATTGAATGCAGAGGACACTAGTTAATCCATAACTTCAAATATTTACTCAGCAGATACACTCTGACAACCTTTCTTTCAGTTAAACAAAAATGGCTCCTACGGGATTCTACATGTAGAAAAGAAAATCAGGAATGGTTTGCTTTTTAACATGTGCTCCCTCCCCCCCCCCCCCCGGATTTTCTTCTTTACTTATTGTCTAGGTAAGCAATGGCTAATTAAAATGTTTTTTTCTACATATTAAGCTCAGCTTCAGCTTGCTATAAATTGAGCTCTACTTCAGGTTTAATGCTTTTAACAAAAATGTTTGCCTAGTTATTGGAAATTTGAGAAGGGAATCAAAGTCCTTCATGAAATTTTTCACGTGATAGTATGAGATATCACTGTCTTTCATTTGTTGCCCTCACTTGTGTCATTGCTTTTTTTAAGCCCTGTCCCCCTTCAACAGAAAAGAAACAGGGCAGTATACAAGGTCTTTTGACTAACAGCTTCTAATTTTATACTTGCGACCCTTTACAATTTTTAAGATTGCCTACCAATAATTTCAAGTTAAGGTGACCGCAAGAGAGCAGCAGAGAGCTATAGTTGCTTGCTCCTTACACTACCTGAGTTTATAGTGACATTCTGCCAGGAAGCAATCATCTTAATCTAACACCAGTTTCCCCCCCCAAAAAACTACAACTCCTACACCACCTTTCTCTGTAAGTGGTTAATTAGATGTGCTCCACTTACTTTTTACTTTAATTAGCATGACCACTTTTCTTATTTTTGTGACTTTTAAGGCTTCTTGATTCAGGCTAATTTCTTGTCCTTTACAGCTTAGTCCATCCTCCCTGCGGTGCAAGAATGAAACATCTGTTCCATGTCTTCAAGTGCTACTTTAAGTGCTACTTAATGTGATTAAAAATATATTTATCATCTTTGTCATGTCAAAGTCATAGATTCCATGTCATGACAAAAGTCATTTAATCCTACGGGAAATTCATAGACCAATTGTGAAAGGTTGCAAAAGCATCCCACAGACCAAACCAGAGCACATTGAATTCAAACCCATGCTACATAATGAATGCTGATTCCTTTCTATCACTGGTCAACAATGGCGGCAAGTACTCTTCAGTCACATCAGTGGTGGGTGAACCGGTGGAGGGAAGCTGCCCCCTGCTTGCCGAACCGGCAGCAACAGCCAGCTGGCCATGTCCCTGAACTGGTCCTCTGGCTGAAAGTCAGCCCTCCGGCTTCAAATTGGCTGAAAAAGAACCCTCTGTGCATGCGCAAAGCCTTCTGCTCATGCACAGAGGGTTTTTATCCAGAAGTGATGAGTAAAATGGACACTTTCAGTGCGACCGGAACCGGTAGGGAAGGTAAGAGGAACCCAACCCTGCGTCGCATCCAGTATGAAAATATACCAAGCTAGCCTATTTATTCCAGCAAGTTATCAATGCAAGACAGTGAAGCTAGTCAAGCTTTTTCTTACCCTATCCACCTTCCAAGGCTTGAGTAGACTGTGAGATGGCCATATCATGCCTGCACCTCTTCAGGTTTCTTTGTGGCTTTATGTTGCCATGGGGTTATTGAGTAATGAGTAGTATCCAAGAAAAAAAAAGGATAAGTAGGATGTAGAAAAGACTGGTCAAAATTAACAAATGCTAAGGCTGCAGGTATACATAGTCATCAAAGAAATGGTAAGATGGTTTGTTTATCTGAGTACAATTTCTTTAATATGGAGACTGTTTTATGGGGCTGGCTAGGGAACCCTGGAAATTGAAGTCTACATGTTAAAAGTTGCTGAGGTTGAGAAACACTGTTCCAGAAAGCAAGAATTTGTGAAAGGCTATTTAACAAACTGTTTTATCATTCCCCATAACAATTCACTGCTTTCAAGTACTTTGCCACAGCTGTCTGACCCATATTTCTCGGTTATCAAAATTCAAATATATTATTGTTAAAGGCTTTAAGTGGTTTCATGGTATTCTGTCCCTCCCTGAACTTAACTTACAATGAGAAATTCAGAAAGCTCTAGCCCCTTGATGGCGAACCTATGGCATGTGTGCCCAAAGTGGCATGCAAAGCCATGTCGCACAGATTGTGTGGCCTTGCCTGTTTATCTTCTAGGTTTCTGGTGTGCATGTGTGGGCAATGATCAGCTGTCTGCGCGCAGGGCAGGGCCGAAAACCGGTGCACGCATGTTCGCTGGCCAGCTGATTGTCGGATTTGCATGCGCAACAGAACCCAGAAGTTCAGCTTTTCCAGAGTGCGATCCCTTCATGCACGTGGCAGTGCTGAAAACCTGCCTGCACTTGCGCATTGGCCAGCTGATTGTTGGGCACGCATGCACGCTACAACCCAGTTCGGCTTTTCTGGAGCACAGCCCCAACGAGAGAATGCAACCTTTTTGCCACTTGGTGCCGAAAAGGTTTGTCATCACTGCCCTAGCCTTATCTTGAATGACAGCGCACCCAGCCAATCAGATTTAGTGCTTAGTGTTGTGATATTATCTATTACCATGATGCAATTATTTTAAATAAAAATTCTACTCTGGGGTTATGTAAAGGTAGAAACAATGGATCTGTAGTTCTGAAAAGCAAATGGCAAACAACAGAATGAGAAAATTATGAGTCTTTGTCATCTGTAATAATACAGTGGCAATGGATGTACTATTGGGAGACGTCAAGGACCAGATTAGATACAAACCATCATGTAGAAAATCCATTAATGGCTTGACTACTTATTATGTGCCACCAAGTCAGCAAATCAAAATCTTTAGTAACAAAATATTTCTGTGAATACAACTCTTATTGTAAATGCTGAGGCAAAAAGGCATTTGATAGTGCTTTATTAGCTCATTTGGCTAGATTTTGTTCTACACATCCTTAAAATTATTTGAATTATTTATTATTTTATGACAAGACGCCAAGGAGAGTATGTTAGTCTACCTTTATTCAGCATAAGCTAGAAGTAAATGAAGGTGCAAATAACAGATTTTGCATAAAACTCCTCTAGCAATTCATTAGGACAGGAATCCAGTAGACTACACTACATGTAAACAATGCTATAAATTCCCTGAATACATATATAATCTATTATAGGAATTCCTATCTGCCAGTATGATACAGCCTTCCAATGAAATTGAAACACTAAGTAAAGCCTGCAACTTCAGAAACTTTTCACTACTTATGAAATGAACATAATAACCATTTCTCTCCCCACCCCCACTACCACCTTGTTTTAAACAAGAAATAAGGAGAATATTCTGAAATCAATTAAACAATTCAGTACTTTGGCCTATTTCCTATTTCCAACCATATTATGAAACCGAGAAGGTAATTGTGCTAGTTAAAATGATGCAGTGATGGGTGTCTTGTAACATTCAGTCAACCAAGTTTGATTATGACTACTTCCTCACCATGAGCTAGGAAATGGCATCATTGTTTGCAAGAATAGGAATTTGTTTATTAACTTATTTCCCACGATAAGACCATATGGCTTGGTTTTGGCTGAGATTGCATGAATCCAACATATTAAGCCAGTTTGTTAAGTTATGGCTTAGGATGCTAATAGCACCCATAAACTTTGCATTATTTTTAAATTTTATACCAAAATTGCATTATGTATGATTCAGTCCATAACAGAACTAAAACAATTATAAAAAATCCTCAGTACCCAGAGTAGGTGAATGTGAATCTCCATGCAGTAAAGTATTTGTAGAAGTACACCTCACAAGTCTTGATGTTATCAATAATGTATCTTACCGGTACTTGTTTTTAACCACAAGAGAAGAGAAAAAACATATTTTATTTATCAGACACTTGGAGTTTGAGACTTACGAAAATAACCTGTGATATTCTCATGTACTGTATTATAAGGATTAAAGTTAGAAATGCAGGTGCAGCAGCTTCTTCTTTTTTCCCCCTCTCAGGTTTTAGAGTGGAGACCATTCAGTAAGGTACCTTTGTGTCCCTAAACAAATTATGATTGCTAGGATGGCTAGAAGCTGTAATCCAAAATCCAAGATGTGATATTAAAGTGCCCAGTTCAGGATTTTTTGAAATATTTTCTCCTCCTTCTAATTTAAGATGTCTAAAAGAGAAGAGTGAAAGACAATATTCGCCAAAAAAGTATTGACAATTACCTAGGAAAATATATTAAAAGCTACAACTGCAATTGTCAGACGTAGAAAACCATGTCAGTCTTCTGAATTAAAAACCCCATTTTACCAGTGAAATTCACCATAATCTGGCTATGAACAACAACGAGCAAGAAGATTGGCTATATGATTTTTTTCTCCTAATAAACCACTCGTTGAATGTGGTTAGTTATGGATCTTTATTATTCTTCTTAAAACCAAGCTTACACTTTTCTGTTTGTTTTACTTTGTTTTTGTATTTTTAAAATACTTCGTGTTCTTCATCTCAATAATAAAGCAAATTATGAAATTATGTTTACCAACTTTAAGGTAATCTACTTTGTGTGGTATTTTAACGATAAATATTCTTTGAATTTCTTGGATGAAAAATTGATACATATCTAATGAAATGCTTCTAAGTTCTTTGTTTACAGAGAATCATAATGCATATAATAAAATACAAAGTATTAAGGACTACAACTATGGTTTCAGGCAATTTCTCTTTCTCTCTCCCGCCAAGTTCCACCTCTGCCATAAATTGGTGGACATTACAGTTGCCATTCAGTATAGTTATACTACCAAGATCCTTCTATAATTTTAAAGTCAGTTTTACTTAATACATTTGCATTTTTCTTACTACTGACAAGGCATATTAAATACTGTTTCTCTAATTACTATAGCAACAAATCAATTATTTACAGCAAGATCAGAAAGAGATTGTCTTTATATACAAGAACATTATATTTACAACAATCAACTGCAAAATATGTACAAACAAGAGATGCTTTCACGGTAATGACAGTATAAATTAAATAATAAATAGCATGTTATATTCTTAAGGCACAATACCTTCTTCCCCAGACTGTACAGGACTTAAATGTTTCCCTATGCTTTTGTCTGATCACTGCAATAGTTATATTTCCCCTGTAGAACAGTTATCACGGTTAACAATACACACATCAAATGACTTATAAAAACAACTTTCTTTTTTTTACATCACAAATATCTGTTAAGATACGAGTTTTGTGTAAACAGTCTTTAATTTACCATTCATACTATATTCACTTTTAAATAATACTCAAATAATTTCAAAATAATACAGGTGTTAGAGGTTTTCAAGGGACAACCAGCAATGTGTGTATTTTTAGTTCCTATTGGAGAAGTAAAATCAGTGAGATTTTACTTTATGAGAAACCATTGCCAAAAATGTGAATAATTTCATTCAATTTAAACATAATAAACAATTTGGCGGAAATCCTATGCATATACAGAGAATTTATTTCTTAAATAACCAAGCATGGAAGTGTACTGCACTTTCATGTAGTTGACAAATAACCGCAATGAATTCAAAAGCGGTCTTTCAGGAGAAAAATATACAACCAGATTAAAGCAAACACAAATAGATTTTATCCAGTTAACTGTCCCTGCCAATGGAATCCCTTTGGTAAGTATAAATAGGGATAGGGACAATTCTTTCATCTTTAGTCTGTGCTGTGTCCTTAAAACCTCACTGTTAAACAATTTGGTTTCCTGGAACAACTTTTGGTGAGTACAGAAGTTTGGTTGCAAACTATATCCTGCAGAAAGAGACATTTATTTAGATCTTTATTTTAAAAAAAACCTGGGTCACCCAGAAAAAAATGGTCTTATTCTTGCAGAGCAGAAACTTGCATATCATTATCAAGACCACAATTTTATATCAAAAGCCATTTCAAAGAGAACAGACTATATAGAACAGATTGAGTGTTGCAGAGGTAATGATTTGTTATACCTGTCGTCCTACTTTTTCTGTACTGGTTTTATAGTTTTTGATATGGTTAGATGATAATCAATAAAATTTGTTGATTGTGGTAAGTCCAGGAGAATTTATTTACAACTGAAATGTTAAGGTTTTTTTTCAAATTTCACAGTATGTTATTAAAATACAATCTGTTACTTCCGACATTGGCACTTTATAGGGTAAATACTTTTTTAAATATTCCACCAAGTTCTCTGAAATTTAATGGACCAATTCAAATGTTATGGCTCACATTTTAATGAAGTGCCAAGAAATATTACCTTGAGTAATCCAACAGTATTTTTTCCCTCAAAACAGAACACATACTTCTTTATAAAATAAAAAATACAATAAAATAAAAACTAAATTGCCAAATTGAAAGCTCTGGTGTATCATGGCACTTTTTAATACTTTCTTCCTTCCTTAGGAAAAAACCCAGCTTCCAATAAACAATACTAGATACTCCAAATACCATGTAAGGCAGATAAATAACACATAGTGTCAGTCTGATGCATCTACACTGTTCATGAAATTTGGGATTCAGGACTTCCATTATGTAGAAAGGAATTTAACTATATAAGTCAACAAAAAAGAGGCCAAGATAGAAAATTATCCTTAATTATTAATATCTTGGGATACGATGGTGTTAATACAAGTTTAAAAGCTAATTTATTATGAGAACTCAAATTATAAAATAACTCTGCAAATGCAGATATTGAAAGAGTGATGACTCTCAACTTCAGCATAGATTAAAAAAAAAAAAAAATCCAGGTTATGTCAAAAGAGAAAGGTAGGCTGTTCAGGATAAAAACAATTTAGTCAAGCATTCCTGATTTCATATGATTCTTTAAAAAAACACATAGAAAGCACTATAATACTTCTATGGTTAAAGTTTAGAAATTCATCCCTTTTTACTGCATTTTTTCCTAAAATTATATATTCATTTTACTCCCTGAGGTGTTCAATGGGAAATGGAAGAAATTACCATATGCTTATCATCAACAATAAAGTGCTGTTTTCTACTTGACTGTGACATGTTTTCATTAGAATCATAGCTAGAATGTTTTTAAAAACTGGAGAATTAAGTTTCTGATGTACATGCATTGAACAACAGCACTGTTAAGAATCTGCATATTCTGCTATCTTGGAATATTTCTGGGTCCTTCCCATGTTTCTCCGGGAACTGATGTTTTAAACAACAATATTAGCATCCATGAATATTAGACAGCAGGACCAGAAAAAAACAAAGCAGATTTAGACAAGTAGTTATATGCATTTCTGGCACCAAAAAAAGACTATCAGGAAAATGCATGATAAGAGAGTCTCTTCCTAATTTAAGTCCTATGGCAGTTATTACAAAAGCTATGTATTAACTGTATAATTGGTGAATTAATTGTAAAAGTTTCCTAAATAGTAGATTTACAAATGCCCCTTTTTCATTCTCGACATCTAATTTTATACTTGTGCATGCTTGAAAAACAGGTGTTTTCATTACTCTTAATGCCTGTCACAATTCTTAAATCATAAAGTCTTTAGCATTGAACTCTCCCTCAAAAGTTGTGGATCCACAGGCTGATTTACCAATCTTGACTGACAGGAATCAATGAGGATGCTTAGCATCAAAAGTATCCAAGTTCGAATAAAGGACACCGAGACTGAGGAAGCCAAGTAACACCTAGTCTAGCAAAGTGTGACTTGTAGAGTAGATTGCACTCTATGCCACATCAGAACAGTAGCACCATAAAAAGCTGGATGTGAGCTCTGAACACTGATATTATTTGGCTGTTCCACAGGGACAACCTCCTGAGCATATGTGCCCTGTCAGCTTTCAATTGGGCAGAGATCAGAAGGAATGGTAGAAGCAGGCTCCAAAAACAGTGTTTAAGCCTCGGTGACAGGAATATTCTTGCTCAGCTCCTTGATCCCATGTAATATTCTCTTCATGTGACCCACTTTGGTCACTCCTAGATCCTGAAAAAAATGACAAGCATAAACTTAAGTCATGAAAAACTAGTCAACTGTAGAATACATATTAGTTGAATCTTCCCAAAAATGAGAAAAAAACAGAAGCATCTCAGAAACCAGTGCTTGAGAAAACAAGATACTGTATATTACAGAATATACTTTAAGTAGACATTATTCAGAGGCACAAATTTATCAACCAGGTAAACTGCACAGGAACAAAACTAGGAATACAAAAAGCTTAATTCAAACAGCAATCAAGCGACAGATAAATTTCATAAAATGAATCAAGAAAGCATGTAATTTCAATGCAAATAAAAGCCACACATTTGATAATTATCCATATCTTCCCCAGATACTTCTATGTTCATAGGAATCATATCTTCCCAATGCTAAATAAATCTTAGCATATTATGTTTACTTAGTGTCAAACCCTACACCGGGGGTCGGCAACCTGCGGCTCTAGAGCCACATGCGGCTCTTTGGGCCCTCTGCTGTGGCTCCCTGTCGGGTGATCCCACCACCGGCTGGCCCCGCCCTCGTCCTTCCCTCCCCGTCACTCTCGTCTGATCCGAGAAGGCAAGGGCGACAGCGGGGTATGGAGAAGGGACTGGATCTGGTTCTCCGGCACCTCACTCTTGCTGGAGCTTCTTCCAGCCCTTGCTGGTGTTGGGCATGCCTTGGTCACTTGCTCTACAGCCCAAGATACTGGCCCAACCCAGTCGCGGCTGACGCCAACCTCACTAATATGAGGGCTGGCAGGGTGGGAATGGGATCCAGGAGGACGGAATGACAGAAAGGGCTGGGTCTGCAATGCCCAGCCGCAGGTTTAAAAAGTGCAAGGGGACTTTTGCTGCCCGG
>JANHFT010001725.1:360897-374762 GCA_032467955.1 Pseudoxenodon macrops
TCTATCTATCTATCTATCTATCTATCTATCTATCTATCTATCTATCTATTTACCTACCTACCTACCTACCTACCTACAAATCTAACTAACTAACTTATATTCCACTAAACTCACTGTTACAGTAACTCTGGGTGGTATCCTACACACACAAATATGACTTCCATTGAATAAAGAAGCAACAGAACTAAAAAAAAAGTAGAAGCTGAATGAACAAATATATGAATTTGTTCTTGGAGATATCAGAAACATGGTTGGCCAAGAGCTGAACGATAAAGAGAAATATAGTGAACAATGGTGGCATAAACTATATCCTCTAGCTTAATTCCGGCTTCTAATTTCTTTTGCTTACTCCTTCCTATTCTTTTTCTGAACTCAGTGTGCTCAACCTGAATGTTGTAATGGCTACGTATCTATCTATGCACATAATTTAAATATATTTTCAGTCTGTACTCCAGCTAGTAACAAATATTAAATATATAACATCCTTATTTTAACGTATATAGTGAGTAATGAGAAGATCTATTTCCTTTATTCCTATCTAAACACTCACAGAGTTTCTGGCTCAGGGTTAAATGGATCTGCGTTGATCAACAACCGGCTGATGACAGAACCTCCTGGTAGAGAACCAGATGTCCCAGCACGGATATCTGCCAATAGAATGCAGAAGTTACAGGAAATACTATACAAGTTAAGAAGTGTGGCAGAACAAAGCCGATTTACAAATTAAGTTTACCTGCAAAATCAACAAGATATTACTTCCAAGCATGAAACATCATCTCATGTTTCTACTATTCTTGAAAGGTAATGAAGAAACAGAACTTGATTTTTTAATTTAAAAAAACTAAGTTTAGCACTAGTCCTACACAGAAAGAGATTCAAGCACATTTTCTGGACCTAAAGTGATTAAGGTTACTTGATTTATGTGATCACCACTGTCTGTCTGAAACAATGTGAAATACAGTGTTAAAACATTCATTTATATAATCATGCAATCCTATTTCAATTAGATGGAAAGAGTACTATTGAACTCACGGGGGTAGATGATCTTTGCATTCAACATTGGCAAGCTTTCCCGAATTCCTGCTTGAGGAGGAAGAGAGGCAGAGCTTCCTATTGATATGCTTCCTTTATTTATTAGTCTTTCACAAGGAGACTTGATTACTGAAAAATAAAAAAGACTTTAGAAACTACAGCATACTATCAATCTCTGCTGCAATGGTGTTCCTGCTCCTTAAGAGACATCTAGTTCACTATAAATCCTTACCAGATATTCTTTTCTTTTTGAATAAACAGCAAAAGGATAATTAGAAGTTTGATTTTGGAAAGTTACAAACAAATCCAAAAGGGTTTGAAATAAGATTTTGAAATCAATGATAAGAATCTAACCTATGCTGTTATTTTAAATTCTTTTAAAAGATCTGCACTTATATACAGCTTTACAGTGCTTTACAGTCTTCTCTAAACAGTTTAGAGTCAGCATATTGCCCCCAATAATCTGGGTCCTCATTTTATCGACCTTGAAAGAATGGAAGGCTGAGTCAACTTTGAGCTGGTGAGAATCAAACTGAACTCTAGCAGTCAGCAGAATTAGCCTGCAATACTGCATTGTGACCACTGCACCACCAGGGCTCTTAAGATGGTAATATGAAGGTTGAACACTAGAGCTAACCAGAAAGAATTAAAGATTGCAACTGAAGGAGAAGTATACTTAAATTTGACTTAACAGAACACAGCAAAATGCTTTAACATTGGATAAACTGAAGTACAGGTACTTTTTGACTTACCACCATTCATTTAACAACAGTCTGAAATTATGAGGGCCATAGAATGGGGGTTTCATGTCCTGTAAAGTACCTTTGGCTATTGAGAAATGTTGCAGCACTACCATCCCAGCAGTCACGTTTGCGATCTGACAGCTTGGCAACCTGTTCACACTTATGGCCGGTTGCCAAGTGCCCTGTGATCATGTGATTTCCATTTGCAATATTCTCTGCTAGCTTCCCCAGAAAATTAATTAGGAAATCAGGGAAGGTTGCAAGCTGCTGCTTCTGCCTACCGTAGAACTGTGAGTCCCTCCTAGCAGGTACATCTTTGAGAGAGAAAAGTCTACCTGCTGGGAGAGAATTTTAGTTATGTATGGAGCTGAAATCACACCTTCAGCTTCAGGCAGCCCTTCAAGAGTGAAAGGGCTCTTTACTATCTGAGGGAAGGAGAACTCCTCTGGCAGGCTGCAGAAACAGAGCTCAGATCCTGAAGACCTAAGCTCCATTCCTTTGGAAGAGTTCCCTTTTCTATAGCTCTTTTGTTCTATTTAAACAAAAAAAATCTATTAAACTTATATAATAATTCAGTTGACCATCCAACAGAGATCATATAGCACTTGAAAAAAAAACTTTTATGAAATATGTCAAGTAGGTTCTGGAAAGATGGTTATAAGGAAAAGAGATAAATAACCTGGTCTACAGAAGAGGTTTACCTTTCCGATGGCTTCTCCCTTTTGGAAATCCATAGTTGCCAAAGTGTGAAGGCTGTAAATTGATTTTATTGTCATTCCTTAGATCTTTTCCTTCTTCAGGGGTGGAAAAGCCCAGGAGAAAGCTTGTCTGTTCTTGGGTTTGAGCATTCTGTTCATCAACAGCTACAAAGTAAAACAGAAACAGAGTCAGGTATCTTTGCTCGTGCTGTACTGAGGGAAGTAGCCAAGCGAAATATTTTCATCAAGGTAGTAACTCAAATTAGCTTTATCGAATGGGAGAATGCTTAAATCACTGGTTATCTTGCTTTTATCATTTGCTTTTAACAATACTCCCTAAAAGAAAGATCAGGTTGCTTATTATTTTTTGGTAAATATGCAGTGCAGTGTAAAGTTGTTTTTGTGAAAGTTATAGTATGGTGGACCTGGACATATTACCAGCAGCACCAACTATAGGTAAGAGTGAAATGTTTCAACCCCATTCTATACAAAATATCTACCTCAGTTGGGAAGGTAGTTCTCTCAAGAAAGGGAGGAGATAATAGAACATAGCAGTGGCACCAGAAGTAGCCTTTTAGTGCTGAAAGGAAAAAATGTATAATATTTTATATTTTATAAAAATATAGAGGGGTGTTTTCTTTCAAGAATAAATAAATGTATCTTCCAGAGATTGAAGATATTATTTCAATCTGGAATATAACTTCCTGTACACGGATCGTATGAGGCCCCATTGCTGGGAGTTGTTCTAAACAATCATGTGATAGAACATCCAACCACCAGAGGACACTTAAGAGCAGTTTACAAAATCATTTTGAAAATGCAAACAAATGAGGGAAAGTTCTGGCAGAAGGGAGGAAAGTGATTAAAAAATGAACACTGGAAATGGGCTTCTGTACATACATAGTAAAAGTACAGAAGGTCTTTAAGTAGCTGGACTGAAGTAGCATATCTGAAAGAGCCTTTTAACTAGAGCATCATAAATTGAAGTACCCTTTTGAAACTCTACACAGCACTTCTGGAAACCAAATGAAAGATATTTTAGGAAGAAAAGGTTCTTTTTCTAAACTCTTTTTTATAGGAAAAAACACCATGTAAAACTGGGTTATGACTAGTAATATAATGCATGGTTATACTATTTACTATTTATTTGGAATTAAAAATTAATAATTAATATGGTCCAAATGCCATATTACCAAGAATTTCAATATTAATAATTAATTATTTATAGCATTTGATTCTACGGGAAAATATTATTACAGACCTTAAAATTGATACTTATTAGTTATTGATCTTATTGCTATTATGTTTTATTAAAAAAAAAAAAATGTATTGCATCATTATATATTGGAATCTGACTTGGAAAATCCTTAAAAAGCTGGTATAAATAAATAAATGAAATACAGCTATGCTGAAACTTCTGACAAAAAAGCACTAATTAAAACCAGTGCGACCATTCTCAGCAAATTACAAACATTTTTAAAATTATTGTCTGAAGGACACTGGAGGGCACTTACTTGATAAATGTGAAACAAGACCTACTAAAAGCAAATTAGCATGGCTTTTATAAAGGGAATTCTTGCATTGTTAGAACTTCTGAAGGTGTTAAAGAATTGGTAAATATGAAGATATGAAGCTTTAGTCTACATTGGACAATGTGGCATTAGATGGATAGTTAACTAGTTGCTTTATAGTAATATAACGTTAAGAACACAGCACTTCTATTTTAAGAATACGGCCCTTAAATCCCAAGTCTATAGAAAGATAAATAAAGAGCGAGAGTTCTTTCCGGCAGTGGCTGAATTACCTTTTTCTGCATGCTCAATAATTTGACGAATGGCTTTTTTAAGACTGTTAGCTCTCAACATTAGCTGTTCACGTGGTCTAAATATCTGAGTACGAGCAATACAGGATGACCCTGATGACAGTTCAGTAGAAGTATCACAAGCAATGCCAGAACCATCACCATCTTCTGTTTCTTCTGCAATGGTGGGAGGTGGGTTTGGCAAAGATGATGAAGCTTGAGATTCTTCATTCAGTGTCTTCAAAAGTGAGTCCAGCTTCTCTTTCAAAACAGAGCACTAGAAGAAAGAAAAATGTGTACAGTGATTGTATAGCATGGGTCTATGTGTGTATGAGAGAAAGAAACTGAATTCCCTCGCCCCCAAATACCTTTCTGGCCATCACTTCTGACTCCTCCGAACTTTCTGGTGCTCTTTCATATGCTTTCCCTACTCGAGCTACAAAATCTTTCACGGTCTCACAGAGCACCCTAAAGAAGGCAGAAGAAATATACAGTAATAATCAGTTCTCATTCACAACATCTAGCTTCTATTAGATAAGCTTTCTTCTTAGTACTTACTTGGCTGATGAGATGACTACGGAGTGTTGGTCAGATGTCAAAATTTTGGATAAATGAGCAGCCACAGAGTCTTCATAGAAAAGTATCTGTTGTACCTTGTGAAAGTAGAGAGAAAATTGTATTATTTCTGCCAATAATGCAAAGCACAACATTAGAACTAATTTGTACATGCTCAATAAACATGGAGTCATGATTTCAATTTACTCTATGTGGAACATTATACAACATAACACAACATGATAGAAAAGCATCTTTTCTGATGGGGACAGGTTATACAGATATTTTTAAAAAACTAAAGGTTACAGCATATTCAGACAAGGGAAATGACTGCAGTAAAACAAGAATGGGAACATGTGAACCTTTAGATCAGGGGTGTCAAACTTGCGGTGTCGCATTGTCGTCACGTGTGTGACGCATCCAGCTTGCAGGCTGTGAGTTTGACACCCCTGCTTTATATCTAACTTTACCTTCTCCTATTTTAAACTTCAAATCTCTGTTCAATGGTTATGTTTGAACCTCTGTGAATACTTACATAAAGCACCATATCCCTTTTTAGTGCTCTAAAGATTATATATTTTAAAGCTCATATGAATTTTTGCTTTATTTTATTACTTCAGTTTTCTAGCTTAATTTTCTTCCTTTACACTTTCTCCTGTTTAATAATTACCTACCTCAGAGCTTTCACTGAAATCTTCAAGAACTGTAGTAGCTGATATTTGACGAGGGAGTTTTGTTTCATATACCATAATGCTCCATCTAGTAAAAAAGATTTATTACATAAATTATTACAAATCAGATTCTGTTTACTATTAAAAATGCATAGCAGATACAGCTGATTTTGATCTTTTAAAATGATCAAAAATGTGTGAATTCAGGATCAGTAAACATGAATATTCACAGGCATACATATGTATATCTACATATAGATAAGATACATAAATACACATGCATTATATTCATGCAGAGTAAGCACTGAAGTTGAAGATGACAGTAATATTTACCCAAAGCAATTCCTACTATGCTTAAGAAATTCTGAATACACAAGAGATGTTAATCATAATTACTGTACATAGTACATAATTACATAAGTATTGACTGCTACAGAAATCATACAATTTTAAATACCATACTAAAAACAGAGTTAATGCTTCTTAGTTTAACATTTAATGCATAATTATTAAGTAGTATTGTGTTTCCCCAAAATAAGACATTATTTTCCTTTGACCCCTGAAATATGGCCTTGGCCTTATTATCGGGGAGGGGGGTTATTATTTTGGGAGTGCAATAGGCGGTGAGTGTAAAAATACCCCTTCCAGTATTAAACTTGAACACATTCTGCCAATTTGTAAAAGTATATTTGTAAAATATACTTTTTTAGCTTGGAATATAAAAGCCTTTACTTAAACAGCCATTTTCAGGACTGCAAAATGGCACACTATAGCAATGCAACTGATCCTCCTACATAACCAAGCTTTGTTAAGAGAGTTGTAAAATTTAAGACACCTAAACATAATGCACAAATACCAACCATGATGAAAGTCAGATTCCATCAGGTAATAAAGAAAGATATTCAAGCTTGCATATAAAAACTGTACCTCTAGGCCTTTTAAATCAACTTATGTAAAAGGGTGTTCTTACTTAGGTCTTCTAAAGTAGATGATCTTTTCTGGTGTTAAGTTCAGATAGTGAATGGCAATATATGTCATTTACCTATCAAGCATTTTGGTACTGGCCCTTTCCAGCTTTTCCAATATTTGAGGAAGTTGAGTATCATCATCACAAGCAGATCCCCAGCCTAGCACACGTGCAAGGTCGTTGCCGGTACCTAAAGGCAAGACACCCAACTGACACTGCATATAGGAAAGGAAAAAGAAAAACATAGCATAACCAAAAGAGTTTCATTGAAAACAGTCACAAAAGAGAAACACTGAAGAAACTCTTTCTAATTTCATTAATGCATAAGGATGCATGAAATAAAATTACCTGATAAAAAGGTTAATGTGTCGTTCATACTATATCTACATTTTTGCAAGTTCTCCCTTTTATTCTCTGCCAACTGGAGTTTCCTCAGTGAATGTCTAATTTGTGCACTCCCTTTACACATACAGTATTTATTAAAATATTTTTTCTGTATCATTCTTTTAACAGATTTGTTCAAAGGGGCTTATTTGAAGTCTTTTTCATCATCTCTTCAATCCTCACTGTAATTTTGGGATTGCATGAATGCATTATTATATAACTTTTATTTTAGAACTTTTCTAAGTATCTAAAGATTTTATTTTCCTTTTTTACAGGCCTGGCAACAACCAGAACGAAGCTGCTATTTCTTAATACTGTACGGGTGGATGGTTAACTAATTTTAATTACAGATGTTATTAACAATGCAATTAATCTCTGGCCAAAGTTTAAAATTTTAGTTTTACTGCTATGATGCTGTTGCTATTTTGATACAATAAATAATTGTGCTTAATTAGCAGTATCTTCTAAGAAAGTAGCCATTTTAAGGCTAATGAAATAGCAGCCCAGGAATCCTTTCAAGTATGTCAGGACAGAACTCCATTTGCCAGGCTGTTTATGCATAGTTAATTAACAACATGGGGCTTCCCAATTTTATCATGAAAGTGTGACTAAAAGTTGGGAATTGCAATGATCTAAAAAGTTCCTTATGGTGACCAGCTCTGTATAAATTTCTAGTTGTATAGGAGAGTACCTTTGGATTTTCAAGGGGTTATAATTTTATCACTGAGTCCCACATAAATTAATGAACAAATTGCTGCAATTCACATTAAAATTGAAAACCCCATATTTGCCGTATAAACTTTCAACACTTCATTATTTTTCATAACATTTTGACATAAATGTTTGTCCTATGGGGGGATTTATCCTTTTTCACATAGGGATAAACACTCTGGGATTAAAAAGGCACCTGTTTGTGGAGACTGAGGCTATCAATTTCAGAGAGAACCCATCCAACGCTTCCATCCCCACCACACACCAGAATTCGAAAAGTGTCGAATTTCTGAAATAAACGTAAACTGAACAGGGGGAAAAAAATACAATTAAAATATTATTCAAATTTTAGAATGCTAGGAATTAAAATCCATTGCATTTTCTGCACAGGAATAATGGATTTTTAATTAATCTGAATAAATTCTGAGTTACAGGATCATATAATGAACACAAAGTACAGTTCTTTATTAAACGGATAAGTCTAAAAAACAAGTTTCATGCATTTCAACACACAAATGATGTTATGGAACCTTGTAAAGGACAAGTTATTATTTTTATGCTAGATGTGAATGGAATAAATAAATACACATTGGACAACTGTTCAATGAATGAGCACTTGCTTTGCAAGCAGAAGATGTTAAATTAAAGGCCCTCAGTGGCAAATTTTATGGTACTAGGCTGGAAAATAATTTGAAATTATCTAAAACATCTTCATACATATGAAATAATTCTTATTCAAAAAATAATTAAATATCAAGTAAAACAATTAAATATAAGGAAATTACAACAGTTCTGAGAAGATTACATTTATGTTTAACATTGTCCATATCTATTGATAAAATATACTCACCAAAATAACCAAATAATAATGGCAGTGCAATATTTCTTACGAAAAAAATTTAATATATAAAAGTAAGCTCAATACAAATGTGGGCAAAACAAAAAGTTTTGTTTTGAATCTGAAACAAACACGTTGCGATTCAGAAGTTCAATCAAACCATTTTAGGAAGATTGTGATTTGGTAGAAGTACCAGGTTTCAGCCAATAAAAAACCTGCTGTTGCACATATCCTCTCTTCTCTTCCACTGTCTCTTCCTAATCCTCATCATTCACTCTTAGCCAGCACCCATTTATCCTCCTATTCTCACCTACCAATTCAACCCCCTCAATTTCCCAGCAATCGCTTTTTCCTATCTCTTCTGAACTTTGTGCCATCACTCAGTAGTCCTAATATTCTTTCTGCTCCTCCACTGCTGAAAAACTTTGGTCTGTAAGAAACTCCATCTCCAAATCAAACATATGTTTCAAACATTCCAAATTGGTTATTCTGAACACAAGATAAGAATGGTTAATTTTCAAAAATAGAATACAATTTGCCTACCCAAGATGAGGTCCTCCATTCATAAGATCAAAGACTTGCGCAGGATTTAACAACTGTTTGAATCTTCGTAGGAACTTTACACCCTGGTTGTCTCCACTTTTTGAGTTGACAAAGACCAACAAAGGGCTTGTACAAGAAGGGGGACAAGTGGCCTTCCAAAAACCTGGAGGAAAAAACAATGATTGAAGAAGATTAATCATTAAACATTTACAGAAGATTCATTATAACTCTTGTTTTACCATTATGCCCTCACCTAAAAGATAAAACAAACTGACTTTTAAAAATTATTTTACAAATAATTAGTTTGAAACAGAAGTATATAAAATGCAGATCAGATTTACAATAAAATGTTGCAGTGCAAATCTTTTTTAAGATAGCCAGAATATTCTATTTCTTCCTTCTCATCACCGGGTATTCCAGTTCTTTCATTTAACTGTAGCTCAGTATGCCATAAGCAATAAATATGTTCAGTAATCAGGGACTGAATTCTTAATTCCTGCTCTTGTTCTTCTGTGACAATACTGACAAGTAGTAGCAACTGTAACCACTTACCATCAGAATCAATGCTGTTGAGAGCTGTAGGAGGGATGACAGACACTTTACAAAGGCCAAGGGGGCATTTTGTTGGTAATAGGTCTCTACATGAGGTATGTACCTGTAACAATAAAATCACACGCACTAAATTTTGTAGTGCCTGGTTTCTGACTTTTCATTTGCTTTTCTAATATTTTTCCTACACAATAATATAGACATAAAATATCAAGAAATATTTTATGTTTAAGATTTGCATTGAAAATACAGTGATACATTGTCCTGTATTAGTGTACTTCCTAATTAAGATATGCCTTGCCAAAACACAAGACAGCCTATTAAGACAAGGCCATAGTTAAGTTTCAAATTCCAAATTTGAAAGTGTTCAAGAATATTTCTTACTTTTCAAATGGGATTTTTTTTAAACAAGGCAATTGTAAACAAGTCAATCATTTACTAAATCTCCTTTACTCAACGTAGGAAAATTCTTGGTGCTAACTTTATTGCAGCTTGACACTCCTGGTCATAATTGTTCCACATTTTATTATGAATGGCATTTTCTCATAGCTACTTAGAAGAATGGTATTTGGCAAAAAAGGAAAAAAAACATGAAATGCTTCCTCAACTTATGAAAATACACCTGTAACATATACCAAAGGAGAGCTGAATCATTCAACAATGCGCCATAATTACTTACCATGGCTTTGCACCAAAGACAACGCCAGTCTTGCAAGCGCAGGACACTGCCACATGTTTTATCACACACTGTACATTTGGCACTCACAGGTAGGTTTCCTTCCAGCCACTGATGTGGCATTGAAATCTGTTTAACCAGAATTAATTTTTTTAACAAGTCAGGTTTAAGAGCCATTACAATATAAACAGATATTTCTTCACGTGCTGAACACATAAATCTCTTATTTTATAACACTTTCAATAATAGCATGTAGTTTGGAATACAGATCTGCCTTCTTAAATGCCTAAAATAGCTCTGATGGATTATATGAAGATTGTAGGATAGAGTGTGTATATCCAGGCAGATTTTTACAAATTTGACTGTCAGCTTACCAATTCATCTTGTGGGTTCCCATGAAAACTAAATAGCCAACCAAACTTTCTTCTTTTCCTGAAATTTCTCTTATGCTGCTATTTAGAGGAAACAAGGAACGAGGAACTCTTCCCCTGCTTCTTAACATATTCTAATATTAGTGCAACTTACAGAAATATATGTCTCTCTCTCTCTCTCTCTCTCTCTCTCAAACTCTCAAAGTCAGGTTAAACAAATAAGGCAGGTTGTATTTCTGCAAGGGTTTAAAGAAGGTAGGAAGCAGCAGCAGCAGCAGAGATTTCACTTGAATGTTTTTTACAGCTGTATCAGTTAGAGAAGCACTTCTATTCCACAACTTATACATCTACCATAGGGCTCAAAGAACACAAAATATCTTTTTTTAGTCTCACTACTGCTAGGATTAACTATGATTTATTGTTTAGTCACAGATGAATGAAAAAAGATATCACCTCTTCTTCAAGGCAATTCCAAAGGACTTGGAAAGAGCCAGGCAAGATATTCTTCAAATATCTATTTGTATTTCTTTGATTGTTGGATTGACATATTTCCATCATTTCAAGATCACCAAACATTTCTAACCTCAGGAGTAGCTGTCATTTTTAAATAAACAGCATACAATAGTTTCTGAATTGGCTGAAGTGGGAGCATCATAAAATTGTTAGAAAAAAATAAATATTCCTGCACTTCAGAAAGTTCAGACTATCTTAGCAGCGAAGATCCCTATTTGGTGTGCTTTCAATACCATCCTTTGAAAAATGTTATTTTACATACCCCATCTTCCTCTTCAATGATATCCTTCCCAATGGATGCCAGCGTTGTCCATTTGCAGTTATTAGTTGCCCGGACAGCACATCTCTTATGAGCCTTAAATTTGCACACTAACAACAACAACAAAAAGAGTGTGTGTATTGGGGAAAGCACATAATGAATTAAGCTGTGAGAAATTGTCTTTTGCATTCCTCATTTTTGGTGTCTGATTTTGTTTATTTATTTTTGTTTTTGGGCAGTATCTTACTTACTGGCAGAATCAAGCATTCATAAACTGGATATAGAATCAAATCCTAACATGTTACTCTGTACTATTTATAACTACAGCCATTTAATTTTTTATGAGTTTTATGAGCCTCTTTGCCAAATATCAGTCTATGAAATCAAATACTTCACTTTATTCTATTAAAAGTACTTTTTACTATTATCTAATTAATGGATAATAGAGTTTATAAGTTATTGTAAGCCGGTAATTTCATATGCCAATGAAGTTATTATACATAAATATTACCTTCACAGGAGAGTCCATGAGATGTGACCCCAGATAATGCCTCTCGACACACATTGCAGTATGTTGGACGTGCATGCGAGCAAGCATACCAGTTATGCATTCCTGAAAAATGGTCCATACTGTATTGGGTAGACTGCAAATTAAATTAAAACAAACCTTAAGATGATTTAAAAATAAATGTAACTTA
Source organism: Pseudoxenodon macrops (assembly GCA_032467955.1). Classification (NCBI taxonomy): domain Eukaryota; kingdom Metazoa; phylum Chordata; class Lepidosauria; order Squamata; family Pseudoxenodontidae; genus Pseudoxenodon; species Pseudoxenodon macrops. The sequence goes on from JANHFT010001725.1 coordinate 372,907, forward strand.
AAATAAAATACTCATTTTAGTTTTATGAATACAAAGTTTTGTGTCAATACAAAGTTTATTAAATACAGAAAAACTGAGGAGTAAGAATGCCATTTCATAATTCCAGTAAGGAAAAAAAAGTAAATAAACTGAACAGCACAATGGGGATAATGTAAGAAATGGATCTATATTTTTTATCTAACATTACCTCAAAATGTTCACGATTCTGTACTGTTTTTAGTGCAGCAATCCAGTCTTCCATTTCTTTTCTGTTGTCAGCACATAAGATGAGTTTTCGACATGGGGTAATAACCTGTAAGGTAAGAACATTGTGTCCAAATCCCAGAAATACTAGAAGATAAGAGGAACAATAAACACCTACCTTATTAGAGTTTCAATTTTCAAAACGGCAGACTACTTTATCAAAGGTTCTGATTCTGGAGAGATAAAGTATGCTATGATACTCTGGAATAACACTTTTTTATATAGTTTATGGAAAACTGTCCAGAGTGATTCTGGGTAAATGTGTCAGTGCAACATATAATCATGTATTAGTATATGATTAGAGACACAAGCGAGCAGAGATATCCTACTGTGCACATTCATTATCAGTCCCTCCCCCAATTCTAAATAATACTTTCACTCAAACTCACCAGGGCCCCTAAGACATGAAGACACATTTACATACTATAGTTAGAGTTTAAAACAATCTCTGAGAAAACAAAATAAGCTGTTTTAAAGATTTACACAAAAAGAGATTCTGTCCTCAAGAGATTCTCTTGAGAACAGAAACAATAACAACTATAAAAACCCCAAGACTATCCCTTCCCCAACTTTGAACTGCTCCAAACATTCTCCATTCATTGTAACACAGCAGCATGATACTCTCCCAACCACTATTACCACCATAGGTATGCAATTTGCCTTGGTTCAATTGATAAATCTCTCCTTTTCAAACAGTAAAATATTTGCATTTCTATGTTAAGAGAAATTTCAGCTTTTGACATATGTGCCATGCAATTTTCAATATATACACAGATAAATGCTATGTGTTTTATAGATACATATACAAAGAGGGGTCAATGAAAGTAATGAGCTACAGTACAGTATAATCACACACACACAGAGAGAGCGCTGTGGTGGCACAGTGGTTAGAATGCAGTATTCTAGGCTAATTCTGCCAACTGCTAGCAATTCGATCCTGACCGACTCAAGGTTGACTCAGCCTTCCATCCTTCCGAGGTCAAACGAGGATCAAGATTATTGGGGGCAATATGCTATCTCTGTAAACCACCTAGAGAGGTCTGTAAAGCAATATGAAGTGGTATATAAGTTTTAGTGCTATTGCTATAATTTCTCATTTGTGTGACTATATATTTAATTTGGCCTAACAGATTCTGGCTAGTTCCCAAATAAGAATCTATTTTAACTAACATAGACATATACACACTTTACAGAAACGTATTGATATCCATTCTCTGCCTTCTGTTTTACTTACCGATCATCCAAAATATAACAGAACAATTACTCTTCTGTGGTTCTTTGGTTTTGCAAACAACTGGGAATCACAAACCTTTTTTATATAGGGAAAAAGACAAGGAATCTGACCTACAATAAATCCTGAACCATCTTTTGCCTATCTCTGAAGCAAAGAGCACAAGAACAATGCATTCTTTCCATATTGTTTAAAGTACATTAATTATATTACTTTAGTAAAGCCAAACAATATAATGTACTGAGCCATACATTAAATCAGCTATATGCTCAACCCTACAAAGATCAAAGGATTTCTTTATCCAAAGCTCCAGAACTCCCAAATAATAGATACCGTATTTTTCGGAGTATAAGACACACCTGAGTATAAGACGCACCTGAGT
>JANHFT010001725.1:389410-403065 GCA_032467955.1 Pseudoxenodon macrops
GAATGGCTGGAGCTGAAGAGACTCTCGCCAGCTCCCCCCCCCCCGCCCGATACTCTTGGCCCTATTCCCTTGCTCATTGGCTGGCTGGCTGCCATTTCTCAGGCTCAAGTGTCAAGCTTATCTTTACAGAGTTTTGCCTCCCCCCCCCAGTTCCTCCACATCCCCTTTCACACAATATGCATATCCATCTATAATGATATTTTTATCTGCATTCGTTTAGTCACTTTTATTTAAATAAGAAAATTAGCTCAATAAAAGTCAATAAATAATGGAAGATAGGTAAATCTTTAAAACAGATGGAAGTTTTCAAACCAAATACAATGTGTCTGGCATTAACTGACCAATGAAGAGCTTCTATCAACAGTAAGTGGTACAATATCTAGTTTAAATGCGTCACTTAGCACACTCTTCTCTTACCAATTCAAGCAGTTCAGCCCAGAAGCGAAAAATTTAAAAGATATTGAAAGAATTCCATAACATATTTTGTTAGTTCAATCTTTATTTGAAAATAAGAATGCAACAGGTATGAAAGATACCTGTTTCAATTTTTAAAAAGTGATTTAAAAATCACTGTTGCTTAACACCATTATACCTAACAATGAATGTAATCACTAAGATCAATAGTATAAATCTTATTACACCGTCCTACTGAATTCATGTCCTACTATATGAAACAATGTATCATTTAAGATTGTTATATAGTTTGAAGATTCTTTAAAAATAATTTAATGTTTTAAAACATTAAAAAATTATTAAAATAATTTAATAATAATTTAAAGAGCTGCAGTGGTGCAGTGATCACTGGCTGCCAGCAGTTTGGTAGATTGAATCTCACCAGGCACAAGGTTGACTCAGCCTTCCATCCTTCCGAGGTTGGTAAAATGAGGACCCATATTGTTGGGGACAATATGTTGACTCTGTAAACTGCTTAGTGGGCTGTAAAGCACTGTGAAGCAGTATATAAGTCTAAGTGCTATTGCTATTACAAAAATAACTAGGTCCAAACTATTTTCTTTAGATATTCTACACAAACCCACCTATTTTTATATGCTGTTGCATATCAAGGACCACAACACTTAAAAGTACCCTTTAATAAAGGGATAAATTATCTAAAGCAGTGATCACCAACTGGTGGTCCACGAGAAAATTTTGTTGGTCCGCAGAAAAATTATTTGCATTTTTTATATTCCGCTAAATCAGGGATCCTCAAACTACAGCGCCTGGGCCAGATACGTGCAATGAACATTTGTGTTGCTGCACAGCGTCTCCCCCTTTGGGGTCTTTTTGTGTGGGGCAGAGGGGGACAGAAATTCCAACTTGGGAAGGGGCTTTGGGCAAAGGCTGGATGGAAGTACAGCTGGTGGCAAAGAGCCGGAGGGCCACGTTCCAGTGGGATTGCACCATGGAACTGGCTGATCATCTCAGTCTACTGAGCCTCCAGGGGCCGCTACCTGGCCCTGCATTCCCGCAGGCCTTCCCTCTGCTTTGAAAGCCTATGCTCATAGTCCTCAGTGAGGTGCTTCTGATGAGCCTCCTTCTCAGTCAGATTCAATTTGAACTGAGCCAGCTGTTTTGCCAACTCTTTTTCATGGTGGCTGCTTAGCTCCAACAACTGCTTCCTGTTGGGGCCCTAAGGAGCCTGGGCGTGCAGGTGAGGAGGGGCTGGGGAGGAGGGGCGAGTAGAGGCTGGTGAGGCACCCCTTGACGTGAGTAACATCGAGTTGGCCACGCCCACCCAGTCACATGACCACCTAGTCACTTCAACCCAGGCGGTCATTAGGCAGATCATATTAGTGATCTGCAAGATTTAAAATTATGAATTTGGTGGTCGTGTGGTCCGAAAGGTTGGTGACCCCTGATCTAAAGTGTCTGTTCTTCTTAATTGCTGCAAATTTTCATGGTTTCCCTTGCCAACTGTTTTCTTAGTAATCATGGGTAAACAAAAAGTATAAAATCATCACTTCTAATTTGTTTACAGAAGAATATACATTATAATTGTGTTAAATTAAAACCAAATCAGAACTCTTACGGGGGGGGGGGAAATCACCACTTTAACTTACCAGGCAGCCTACATCTGCCTTCTAAGTGAAGATAACCTAAACTAGAAACAGTGAAATATTATCATAACTAGTTTCCTGTTAATAGCATTAAATGGGACTGAAACCTTGGGTTTCTTATCAGTGATGAAATGGAGAAAACTCATTCATACTTTTCAGACACAAAATATAGAAGAGTTAGCAAATAGGGTTTGCTTAGTTGACCTGAGCTGACCTCAAAGAAGCTAAGCATATTCAGACCTGGTTATATTCAGAACAATGGCTCTGAACTAGACTGGAAAGTTTTAAAAAAATCAGAAAAAGGCAATGCTGAATGGCTTTTTATAAGAAAACAATACAGTTACTGTACTCATAGGCATCAGTTCAACACGAGACACTACCTTTTTATATTCTAGGATAATCACTAACAGATGGTATCCATTATTATAATCCTCAAAATTATATAATAGAGTACATTAAAGCACTAAAAATGGATGTCATTGAGCCTGACTGCCATTAACTTCTCACACACCCATGTATTTTTCAACGCAATAGCACAGAAATTATTTGCTTCTGGACTTTTATATGTTTTTTTTGCTAACATCTCAGTTTAGCCTACAATCTTGATATCTCCTGGTAATCTCTCACCATCTATCAGCCAAAAGGGCTATGCAGAGCTTTGATTAGATTTGAAAGAGGATCTTAGAAACATAATATCTTTGTACATCTCTTGAAAACAACAGCTACTAGAAGATGTCAGAAAAAGACAATGTTGCTTTAAAGAGTTGCATACAGGTGCTTTCTGAAGCACTTTTTTAATTTGATGCACTGTAATAAATATGGTCCAAATCTGTTTAATTTATGAAGATTAGCTATGCTCAGTTAGATGCTGCCCCCTAGCTGGGCTCTACTAAAGCAAGGCACTGCAGAATTGCAAAAATCTCTTAATAAATTTTTCAACTCTTCATAGGATGTGTAGGTTCAATTTTTTAAAAATTATGAGACAGAGCCATGTGTATTCTTCCTACCCTATAGCTAAAACAGACAAAAAGGGCAGCTACCCTGACTACTATAAGGATACTCACATCATAATGAAGTCACCTCTTAGATTAAAATATATATGGAGTTCATACTACAATTTGCCATAAATCAGCAATAGGGATTCTGTACAATTTCAACCAGTAAAATGCATAAATGAGCCATTAGATGAAGTTGAAATTAATGAAATTATATTTTCTTAAACAAAATTTGCCTTATAACAAGAGTCAAGTATTTTTCAGACCAATTTTAATAATTGCTTCCTTCCTAAATAAAGTAAGAACAAGCTATATTTTGGACGAAAACAATAGAAAAACATGTATTATTACAAGTATTTAAAACAGGTGAAACATAATCAAAGCTTCAATGTTAAAGATTGATAGAGGAACAACTGGAAGTACAAGGTGAATTATTTAGCTCTTATAAATGATCACAGAACTAAATTTGTTTCTAATTTGATTTTACATTTTATTAGCCTGAAATTTGCTAACATTAATATTTTGTATCCTACTACTACTTCATTCTGTTTAAATTTATGTCCACCCATGTTTCCCAGCCAGCTAGGGTGTTTATTCACATCTACCGAACAAACTCACCTGTGCAAATGTTGAGTACTCTTCCATCTCTTTTAAATATTGGCTTTTCAAAACACAAAAAAATCACCACTATCTCCCCAAAATTGTGGAGAGCAATATGCACTTCTCCTCAATTAAAAATAAACCAGGGAATTTTTTCCAGTATTAGAATATTTACAGGACCTCCATAGGTGCATGACTTAGACATGAAAAACTAGCAAAAATGATGTCACTGTGATTAGGCTGCCTCTTTCAAAACACAGATGCTGCTGGGGGAGAAAAATGAGCTTGTAGTTTACAGCTGCCCATCTCTGCAAGAGAGCTGCTGTTCTATTTATAGTCAAGCAGCTTAGAAAAGACTTTGGTGGGTTTGGGCGGAAAAGGCTGGAGATAAGATCAAAATGACTTTATAGCGTTTTTCTTTTTTTATACATTGCTCCTTTTCTGTAGTTTGTTCATTTCCCAGTTAGCAGTTTACGATCTTTTCAATTCTAGGGAATGCTTTTTGAGCCACCAAGAGTTGAGGTGAAAGCAAAGTAGCAGTTTTCATCTCCCTAAACAATCTTTAAAAGAAATAGGACTCCATGTTCATAGCATATTTTTAGGTATCACATGTGGGCAGTTATCCACAGTCAATGGCTAAAGAGGAGAAACCTATTATTCTGCCTCCTCACTCAAAAATGAGCAAGCACTATTATAAGAATTTCTACACGCTTTCAGTAGCTATCACGTAGTCATAAGAAAGAATGCATTTTAATTAGTTGGTCATTGTTGGTAGCCAATGCAAGCACCAATTAAAAATTAAAATAATTATCAAGAATTTGCATTTCAGCAATGCTACTTGGGTCCCAAATAATGCACTGAGGTACCCACATAAGAATGAATAATTGTTAAAAATTATGCTGTGTCTTCTTTCCTGTTTCACAACCAAGAGCATTGTATTAACTGTTGTAGTTAAGTGAAGGTCTAGGTCTAGACTGCCCAAGTGATAATACTTTCTTTTTCAGATGAAAAGTAAGGAAATAACATTGATTTTTAAAAAGCTCTCCTGGTTAATTGATCTGCTCTAGGAGATAACAGATGAGAAATAATTTATATTTACAACTTAGCCATTGGGTAGATTCAAGTATGTGTGGCTAGATTCAAGTAATAGTGATTTGTCTGGTTTAGCAAATAACGTTAATGAGGTGTAAAAACAATGTTATTATGCAACATGCTGTTACTTGTGAATAATAATTTAGGATAATCTTATCAAATGATACTCCTATGAGTTCTGCAATGTCTTTTAATAAAGAAGAAAAAATCATTTTGGAAAAAAATGTATTTTTGCAATGTCTTCTGAGCAAGGTAAAAAATAACCCTTTTGAAAAAGAGCTCAAGAAAAGAACTTTTTCTTGCTTCCTGAATATATGCATTGCTGCAGTATCTCTTCTGCAATTGCAAGATTTTTCTTTCAAAATTTTATCTATCTCTTTTCAATAACTGATACAATATAAAGTACCATAGTAACATCTTCTATTACTATCTGAGCAAAAGCCACTTCTTCACATAGATCAGCATAAAGTCATCCCCTGAATTTAGGAATCTGAATGCTAAGCAGGTGAAAACAAAACAAAAAACCCCATATAGCAACTGTGAATATGTTTTACTCACTGGTGTTGGAAAGTTAATTCAAACTGTAATGTAAGTCTTTGCAAATAGAGAACACAAACTACATTGCGTCTGAACCCTATTATTGTTTCCACTTTCTGCAAAGAATGGATGGGAAGAAGTAGAACAATCTGAAAAAATCTGGAACAAATACATGGCTGTGTGTGTCATTTTGGCAACTCTGCACAAAAGCTCACATCCATCAATTAAACAATAAAACTGCCTAAATTCCTTACAGTAATACCTTAATTTCTATTTTCAGCTAAGAACCTACTATTTTTTACATTCTGGATATAGTCTGGATTCCTATTGTTATTCACCATATCCTGCTGCCATATGTTTCACAGATAAATTGTGCTGCTTGAAGTATAGCAGAAAAATTAAATAAAGAGAACTAAAGTTTGTAATAAATGTATTTCTGCACCAGTGGTGAAAAGTAACAAAAAGTAAAATAGCAAAATAATAGATTGTAAAGCACTACTCAAAATTACTAAGAATTTATTTAGGCTAAATTGCAAAATAAAATAAAAAAATCCCTTCTGCCCTATATGTTCAGTAATTTATAATGCTTATTGTGGCTAAACTCCCATAAGATAATTGATCATTTATTTTCTTTCTTGTGGCAAGTAATATTTCTATCTCTAAACAAAACAGAATTCAATCTAGTAACATCTTTTATTTCAATCTAATTATAACTAATATTCAGTGATGCAACATATGACCTACATGGAAAATATCCCAGAATTCACTGTAGTTTGACTTTCCAATAGGTGGTCTAGAAAAGGTCTCTGTCCAAGGCCCTTCAGAAAATAAAGCTGGACAGACCAATGTTCTGATATTTCTATATTGTAAATCACGGGTGTCAAACTCACAACATCACTTTTTTCCCTTTGTGGAGCTGGGGTGAACGTGGCCTACGCGTGGCGCATCTGGCCTATGGGCTGCCAGTTTGATACCCTGTTCTAAATCTTTGATGCATAACATACTTTCCATTAGATAATAATGCATGTGGCAATAAGTATATTTATATCTTCCAGGGTCCATACCAAATGTGATTTTATTTATTTTTTAAAATGTAGTTACAACAAATAAAAAATGGGTAAGCTGGAAATATTACCTTTATTTCCATGAATATTTCTAAGTCTTACATAGACCCAGAAGCTATTTAAGAAACTAAAAAGTGCCTATTACAAGAAATAGAAAATTATGGAGAAGTATTGGGCCTTAAAATTAATAAAGAAAAGACTAAAATGTTAGTTAAAAATGTAACAATGAATCAGGGGGAAAAACTAGAGGAGGCAATGGGATTACAAATTACTAAAAAGATTAAATACTTAGGAATTTGGCTAACAGCAAGATGCTCCTCAATAAAAGATGATAATTACATAAAACTATTTCAACAAATAAAGAAGGATTTGGAAAGATGGAAGACACTAAAATTATCTTTATTAGGAAGAATAGCGACTATCAAAATGAATATTTTACCTAAATTACACTATTTATTCCAAACAATCCCTATAAGATTAGATAAGGGGTTCTTTACAGATTTAAACAAAATAGCTACAAAATTTATTTGGTCAGGTAGAAAGGCAGAGGAATATGGATTCGAAGACGAACCACAACTAGACACACTGTTGGTAGCTCCAGAGGGAAAATTAATTTCCAAAATATATAACTATTTATTAAAATTTGATGGGACAGAGGTGGTGAAAGAACCTATGATTTCGTGGGCCAAGAATTTTGGACATAATATAGATTTAGAAGACTGGGAAAAAATTTGGAACAAAAATTATACAATTACTAAATCCGTGGTGTTTAAGGAAAACCAATATAAAATGTTTTATGTGGCATTTGGTGCCGGCGAGATTGGCCAAGATGTACCCAAACCTAAACCCAAAATGTTGGAAATGCAAACAAGAACAAGATACCTTCTTTCATTCATGGTGGTTATGCCCTGAAGCAAAAAGATTTTGAATGATCCTACAGAATTGGTTGCAGGACTTAACCAAATGTGAAATAGAATTCAAACCAGAAATATTTATTTTGGGGATTATTAGGGCGAATTACAATAGAAGGTCAAAGTACTTGATGTTACACATAATAACGGTGGTAAGGATTGCCTTCACACAATTCTGGAAGGACTAGTAATCCATAAAATATTTGAGTGTGCACAAATGGACAAGCTCATTTTAGATAGGGAAAAGATGATTCTGAATACTATGCGATGGGGGAGAATTGGTATCAATGGATAAACAATAGAAATAAGAAATAGAAATGTACAGAGGATTAGATTTATTGGAATTAGAATGTATGTAATATATTGAATACTGATGTTAATTGTATGAATGTCACAGATTTGTTAATTATGTCTTCAGTGGACAACTCAGTGGACCAAAGTTGGAAAAGGTGGAGATGGGCAATCAAGGCAAAGCTGCTCAGGAGGTGCCAGGACACAAAGTTAGAGCCACTGGGTAAATGGCAGGCTGCAGAGACTGGGGAGGAAATACACTTGCAACCAGTCAACTCAGACGAAGAGTTGCTGCCAATTCATGGATGTGCAGGGCCAAGCAGAGAGAGGAGCAACAGAGATCACGAGGAAGCAGCCTTACCTTTCTCAATGAGGCACACAGAGTAGTGCCCATTTAATCAGACATTAGAATTTAGTCAGTTGCTGTGTATGTCCTGAAGATCTCATCCTGCCTTATCGTGTCTTGAATTCTGTGTTTGTTGTGCCTTTGTGATGCTATCATTGTGCCTTTGTCTTGCCTGGCCGTGGTGGCTCTCCCCTCCCTTGCCTTGCAACCCTTGGAGCAGAAGGAACTGCACCTGACCTTACTTGAGATTTTGAACTTTGTTATGATTGGCCTAAGACTCTTGAGGGAACTTTGCCACATCGTCTTGAGGTAAGGACAGGTTTTGAGGTAAAGACTTTTTATATGCACAGTGAGGCCTGGGGAATGATTGGGCTTAGTTAAACTAACAAATATATCTAACTACCTCTGGTTTGTGTGTGCTCATGGACAACAGCCATTATTATAAACAGGAAAACTGATATTAGGGATGGGATGACAAATTAAAAGCACCAGAGTAATATGCAGAATAATCAAAGCATTTGGGGAAGAACAGAAGTTCTGACTGAGAAACATGTGTAACACACGTTGTGCTTATAACATCTTTTTTTAAATTACTGCTACAACTTTATTGTTTTTATTCATGAAACACGCACAATACCACACACACACACACACAGATAGTTAAAGTACTGTTAGTTAAACTTTTGTCTTACTCTATGACTCAAGTCAATTGTGCTTCCTTAAGAATGTAATATGGCATGTTTTATAATGACATTGCCTGTCTTACACTTAAAAATCTCATTGTACTATACAGTACTTCAGTTTTTCCATTTTTTTTAAAGACAACCAGTTATACTTCTCAGTGTACGCTGATAAATACCCAGGAGCGGAATATTTGCTTTGTGAATGTGAATAAGAAACAGAAATGAAATAGAAACGTTTAAGACTGAACACATTTCAGGCTTTAAGAAGCTTAATGTTTTCTTGCCAATATATGAGATACAAGGAAAACACTGTCTTAGCACATGAGATTTATTGCAATGAATACTTAAGATCTAACTCGCTGATAAATTCAAGAGACCAAATTCTTGGCTACAGAACTAACACTTACTATAATACCATAAAACTCTCCAAAGCTTATAACCATTCAGAAGAATTAGAAGAACAATCCTACAGTGACTAGGAGGAAATTGGATTAGGAAAACAAATCCTATACTCATGGTTCATTGGAATACTGAGTATTTCTCATTGATCTAAAGAAATGTCTCAAAATCAAATCACAAATGCCCCATGGAAACTAGCCCATTAGCCTGAGGGCTGCTACACTGAACCCTTTTCATCTAATGGTAGAAAATTTACTTTTTAATACTCACGTTTCAGTCTATAATCTGTACATTACAGATGTTGCTGACCTGCAACTCTCATTCAGACTGGCAAGGGTGACTGATATTGGATGTAACAATTCAGCACCATAAGCTATCTGTTGCCCACCCAATTTCAAAAGGAAGATTCAATTTCCAAAAAAGATATATTTATTTCAAATGCTCACCACCCCTCACTGAGTGTCTGTCAAAGTTCCTAGTCTTTTGTTACCAGAAGCAAAAGTGGAACTACAGAATTTCTCTCCCGATACCTCATCTTCACACTTTTTATAGATATTCCCAGCCAAGGCTGTTGCAGATCTAGCCTTTTGCTTCTTAATTCCATAGAGATAGTCCCCAAAAGACTTTCCAGTTCTCAACTTGCATAAACAACCTGCATATCTGCCAAACCTGAAAATCTTCAAAAACAATCTCTCCCCCCCCAACCCACCCATTATAAAATGATGCCAGAGTCCCTTTTACTAAGACAGGACTTCCAATTCTTGCTCACCACACTTTCTTTGTGTGTTCACATTTTTTCTTATTTTGCAGAAAAGGGATCATTTTCACAAGGTAACTTTGTTTTCCTGAAATACCAATATGAAGTGTATGAAGGGGAAATCAAAGCAGCACACTTTGTTACTCCTGCCAGCTCATGTTCTTCAAGGAGAAGATGAAGGATTGAAGAGAGGATTGCAGTGCAGCTAACTCAAAGCTGGTAGTTGTTGCAGCCTTTGTGGCTTCACATGGCCTTATTTCTTTTCCTCCCTTATGGTATGTAGGAAAGGTACTGTTTTAATTAGCAACTAACCTGCAGGCAGTAGTTTCTTCAAACAAACAAAAACCAGAATGCCAGTTACTTATGTTCAAGCAGCTGAGTTCACCCTCCAGAAGCCTCACCTGTCCTGACCACGTAAAAAAACTGCATCTCCCCTCAAATTTTCTTGAAAACCTCTTCAGCATAAATTAGTACAAATGCACTTCGATTTATTACTACTGCTAAATAAATATTGTTGCAATCTACAAAAAATGACCTGGAGAGTTGCATGTTTAAAATCTCTATTTTATTTTGAACGCAATAGCAACACCAGTCTACACAATTCAGAGATGCATCATATTATTATAGCATTTAAGAGGAATTCTTTTTTAAATTAATTGGGAGGTTGGGTGCCATATACCTATTAGCAACTCAACATATATGTATCTATTATTATTTTAAGAGAATAAAACATGAGGTAAGAAAATGAAGTTTTGAATTACCGTACTTTGTGGTGAGATGGGCAGCAAACAAATTTAATAAGTAAAAGTACTTTATACCAGCACTATTCCTTATTACCCTCCATATTTTCTATTCTATGTAGTCAATTCTTTTTTCAATAAACATTATTTCTCACAACAGAACGTAACTATTACCTTTCCATCAATATTTGCACAAATTAAAATTTCGCCATCCATTTCCCCCATCTTTAGTAAACATTTTATGAAGGTACACAAAATCTATCTATTTATTCTATTTTTTGCTATTTATGTATTACAATTATTAACTTGCAACTCCATGTCCCCTGGCAAACAATTACCTGGGTCTAAGATCCACTAACTGTTAGAGCCAGACTCTCTGTTGCCTCATATAATTATGTTTCTCTCATCCTATAACCATTTTGTAACCTACATACAAAATAAATGTATGTTCATCTTTTGAATCAACACACTGCATTCATAATTTATTACTTATGAATTAAAATATAAAGTACTTATAAATTACTATACATTAAACTATCAAGGATACATTGCGTATCTTCATCTTAAAGTCAAACCATTTTCTAATTCATTTATTCTGATGTACTTTACTTCAATCATATACCACTCTTAGTGCATTCAGCCACCATCTTTTATATATTCATCAAAACATACCATAATTCAAGACAATTCACTTATATACTTTCTCTCTATATCAAAAAAAGGACAATAAACTTTGCTTTGTAACGAATTTTCTGTTCCTTGCAATTGTTTTTTCCTTAAGTCTACTTTCCATTCACTCGAACATTTTTTTACTTTCTCTTCTTGCAGTCACTGCACTGTACTTTTATTCATCTAATTACTTTCACTTCTTTTCATTTTTCCATTTCCATTTTGCTCAGAAATCTACTGTTGACACTTGAGAAAAATGATTGGTGTTACATTCATAACCGTTCATTACTTTTGTAACCTTCACTCATTGTCTTTCATCATAAATAAATCAAAGCAACCACACCTTAAACATGTTTCTTTGCGGTTTATATGTACGAATAGATTTATGTTCACACCATGTAGATCAAATAAACAAGACCTTTTTCTACATAAATACTTGTGATAATTCTTATTCATTCTTAAGTCTTCAAATGGCCAGATCATTCTTTTGTATGTTTGCATCTCACTCCTAACTCATCTATTCATTTTGCTTAACAGATTGTTTTGGTCATGGACTGCATTCCTTGAGAAAGTCTAGCTTTTTTTCCTTTATCACTATTGTCACCAATATGCAACTATCACTAACTATGGATGTCTAGTTTTGTACCTACCCAGAAAAATCTAAGTTGATATCAATTCATACATAGTGATATTGTAGTTCTTGCATTCATATTTAAAAATGCACTTCATTTCCATGCATGTACTTTCCATCTCTACTTCATAAAAATGAACAAGCAACACTTTAATCTACAAATACTTGTGCAAATTTACTCAAAACTGATTTGTCACTGTTCCGGTGATAAAAATGAATGTTTTGCCAATAATTATTTTTTTGTTTTAGATAATACCTGTAATCTTCCAGAGACATTATGCAAAAATTGTAATTATGTAAAAAGGGACTAATCGGTAAGGAAGAACGGAAAATGCTATTAAAATGTTTGCTTTATTCTACTTCCATTTAAATAAGAAGCAATGTTTTAACAGTATTTGTTGCTACAACTGAAGTCTCGTCACTATTATGCTGAGTCATATAACATGCACATTTTCTGCAAACCCTTCAAAAGAGATGCATCACAATGCATGGAAGCTACCCTGCAGATAGTAAGGAAAATGGCTGTGCCTACACATGCACATGCATGCAGAAACAACTGGGAACAGCTTCCAGACAATCATGTGAATCTGGAAAAAAATGTCGTTACTTTGTATGCTTAGTATGTATGATTGTGTATTCTGAAGCACTTTTTTCACAGGATTTACACAGTCCTATAACACATGTTCCAATCATGCTATCTCTTTCACTTTTCATTGGATGAATGTAAGGAAAGCAGGAGCAATAAGGATGGATTAAAAGTCACAAAACATTTTGATTGATAGTTCTGAAATCTTGAGTTGCCTTGAGAATGATACTTAGCTTTGCTAAAGATTTTCAAGCAGATTAAAGCAATGGAAGCTTAATGGCTGTACATAATTTCTGTTTATACTCCTTGTACTTAAAATGTTTATATTCACATACCACAAGCAAAGTGTTTGAGTTCTGTTACAGCTATATTGACGTAGGAAATGATGCAAAACATAGTTAAGTGATTCATAGTGGGTTTCTGCCTTATTTGAACTCTCTCAAAAATATGGTATTCATCAATGTTAAAATTAAAACTTATTCCACTTAAAGTATTCTCATGTGAGGAAGTTGCCATACCACAATGTTCTCCCTCAGTAATGCTTGCATCCTAAAATTGCACTCATGAGACTGATATACCCTTTTTTCATAATTGTAAAGGAATTGCTTTATCACCGTTTAAATGTATTGTTTAAACACTATCAAAATATTTAAGGAGGAACATGTGAAATATTTGTGGTTCAGTTTTATCTAACTGAAGGCTTGATCAATACTTTTTTTCAAAAACATAAATAACTAATGCACGTGCACAAAATGTATGATTTCCTATGAAATAAGCAATTAGGAAACATTTGATATAATATACAATGCACTGCCAGGAACTCTAAATAGGCATCCAAATGAAAAGAAAAACTATACACCAATATTATAAGATAAATAATGGGCTTGGAAAATGTTTTATGAAACTTCCACCATATCTGTTATGTTTTATACTTTTTATGAATTATGTACCAGACAAATTAATCAAGTTACCTATAGGTTTGACTATTGCATTACAAATGAATATTTTTCCTTATAAAGCCTGTTTCATTTGCCACATACCCTTGTCTGAAAAAAAAGTTTTTTATAGCTAATACTGCTGGTTTTCTCTATTTTATTTATATGGAAATTGAGAATCATAGAATAACCCTTCTCAGACCTCAACTAAAGATTATACCATATATACTTGGGTTAATTATTTTGTTGGAAAAAAGTATATGTTCAATGTACTGTGTTTCCCCGAAAATAAGACAGGGTCTTATTTTCTTTTGACCTCCGAAATAAGCGCTTGGCCTTATTTTCGGGGAGGTCTTATTATT
>JANHFT010001725.1:403165-416168 GCA_032467955.1 Pseudoxenodon macrops
CCTGTGGCCGGGCTCGGATCCGTTACGTTGAACGGCGGGGGGGGGGGGGAGAGGATGAGGCTTGGAAGAAACGAGGCTCCTGCGAGGGAAGGGAGCCCGCAGGCTCTTCTCCCCCACTGCCCACCCGGGTCCTAGGACTGGTGGGGAAGGGGAGGACGGAGGGAGAGAGGGAGGGGCGCCTTAGGAGGTCTTCCCCTTGCATACCACCTCGGTTTACGGTTGGGGCTGGAAGAGAGAACCGAGCTGGGAGGTTGCAGGCCCCGCGCGTTTTCCGCCTGGAAAGGGCAGAATGGGAATGAAATGGAGGATGGGAAGCCTCGGGAGCGGGCGTGGAGGGGGGGGGGAGGCAACCCTCGCCTCTGCTCCCCTCAAGGCCCGACCCTCGCAGCCCTCACCTTCTGGCGGATCTGGCCGGAGGTGGAGACTTTGCGGATGAGCTTCTGCGGCGAGCCGGATTCTTGCTCCGGCTCGCTGTCCGACGACTCTTCTGCCGCCGCCGTAGGGGCAGCGGCGGTGGCCCCGGCCTGGGGCTGCGAGACACCCGTCGCCGCCGCCGCCACCGCCGCCGCTGCCGCCATGCTGCACGGTGAAGAGCGGGTCGGGCAGCACCACCTAGCGCCTCAAGCGGCGCAGTGCAAGCGCCGGCCCTGCGTGGGCTCAGCAGCAGGGGAGAGATGCCGGCAGGCTCGTGGGCGGGCCGTGTCCGCGCCTGCCCTCTGGCGGCCCGGCATCGCATTGGCCCGAAGCAGCCGCCCACTCAAATGAGTGGGAGCTCGAGATTTCTCTTTCGCACGTGAATTAACGGACGGGATTTTCAGTTCGGTGACTAAAGTCCTTAGAGACGCTGAGTGAGTGATTAATCTACACCTTTAACTCAGTGTTTATTTCTCTTTCATGAATCATTCTCCACTTCGGTAACCTGAAATGTTATACAGATTATTCAGCGAGGGCAGAACTGATTGCAAGGTTAGATCAGGTTGCTTGCCTGCCTGCCTACACAGTTACTTCCCTTGTGAAGTGGATTCATTCAGGGTACCTCCCCACCTTTCTTTAATTCTATTGTAGTTCGGTTCTATTGTGGTTTCTAATATACTGCTGCTTAACTAGGAGTAAATCCACTTGAGTTGTCTCTCCAGTATTGTGGAATTACAAATTTAGCTTCCAGATTTAGCTTTGGGAACTGGGAAAGAACTGTCACACATAACAATTTCCAATGGGGCCAATATATGCCATCTATCCATGCCTATGCTTTTAAGCTGTAAGTTTTGAGGTGAGTTTCAAGTCAGTGTTGACCCTTAAACTCAAAAGCATGCAAACTACTCAGCTTTCTCTCTCACTCATCAGCTTTATTATTTTAAAAGCACACATTTCTTATGTGAATCTGTGCAGCCAACAACAAATGCACTAGCACAGATAAAACTATATAACAGCAACCAGTATGTTACTATGGTTTTGAGGTCTGAGTCAAAGACTCGGAACATTCAAACAAATGCAAATATTACTATGCAGGATCATCCAACATCTTAGCCCACATTTTGTAGGTCTTTAAGGCCTTACAGAATGCCAGCCAAGTCCCATGACAGAGTGTCCTGAGTATATACTAAGTCCCACTAGATGACAGTGCTTCATAGAGAGGACCTGAAGGATGCCTACTCTTGTTGGGTCTGTTGGTATGGGCAGAAACAGTTGGAGATAGATGGTTCCAGAAATAAAACTGGGTTTATGCCATGAAGGGCTTTTTAGATGATTACCAGTAGCTGGTATTGCTGGAGGACCACTTGAAGTGCAGTTTGAAAAGCAGTCATGATATATGCGCAGACCAGAGTGTCCTCAAAACTGTCCATATTGCTGTGTTGTAGCAAGACAATTGAAGCATCCCAATACTGTTTAAAGGCAGCTTCTGTAGAATATATTGTAATAATCTAAATGGGAGGAAACTAATGTATGAGTGACTATGAATAGGGCTTCTATGTTTTAAAAAATGAGACAATTGGTACCCAACATAGATTTGCGAGAAGGCCCTCTTGGTCAAAGTAGTAACCTACTTTGAGCAGAAGCAGTGAGTCCAATAGGAGTCCACGTTGCACAGCAACTTTGCCTTAGGGAGTACAAGTCCGTTCAGACTTAAGAATGCAAAATCTCCAAATTCCAGATGGCTCAAGTCAAAACCCACAGCTGCTTCTTCTGAAAATCAAATCAACAGCCATTTAAAAGAAGGAGCCTGCCAAATTAATTCACCTTTTTCCTATACTATATCAACTCAGACATTTTGATTTAAACACTTGAACAGAGTTTAATACTTTTTTTAAAAAAATCCATTATTTGGTGCTGTGATTTAGAGAATGTAAGTCACTGGCTAAGAAATGTTGCTTAACCTGAAAACGTATTGTTGCATTATGTGTGCATCCAACAGAGAGGTCTGATCTATCCTGACTCCCTTCCCACATATACTTGCAAGATTTATCGAAGAACACCTGCTAATTGCTATTCACTTTACAATTTTATATGAACACATACAAAACATGATATATAAAGTTGCATTAGAATTATTCCTTGTACTTTCTTTTTCAAGTAAAAGGCATGATTAGGATAAACAAAAATTATAATTCAGCAAGACAGATACAGTACTCTGATTCCTCTTCAGGTTCCCTCAAGTCAGTTCCTGCTGGAATGCTGTAGTTCAATTGTTATAATCCCTTGTTCAGAAGGATGAGGGATGATAGTAGTTAACATTAAACACAATTGGAATTCACAAAATTGAAGAAAGTTGCTAATAAATTTCCTAAGTATGTAAAAAGTTTATAATTTTATAATAGAATGGGATCTACTTTCCCTACTGCAGCTAAATGTAATGGTTTTATTTTCTTTCCAGTGCTCAATAAACTGCTTTTAAAGATGATAGGAAAATTAAATGATGATGTGAGAAACCCTTATGCATTATTTTTTTACAAATAATGTAAAATTTCTGGGGAAATGGTAAAGTGCCAGTTGGCTGAATGTGTGCGAATGTTGATTCTCTGTTCAAACGGGAAAATCCACCAAACTGCAAACTAAGCAGGTTGTCATCAATATGTGGGAAGATTTTAGAGCATAAAGTCATAAAGCAACCTTGAAAGTAAAGTGGTAATTATGAGAAATGTGTAAGAACAAATTTGCTTAATTAATTTCATCTCATTTGTTTATTGGATACATTCTTTAATAATTGGAATATATAGGCAGGAAGATATCTTAATTGGTAGTGGTACTTGGGAAGATGATAGAGTGCTAACTGTATATAATACAACATATGTAGTTTTATTGCAAAAAAGCAAATACAATTAATGGCTACAGAAAAGCTACAAAAATATAACTTCCAAATCAAGACAATTAATTGTGCCACTTTATTAGGCTTCACGTCAGTTATAATGTCATGTTCAGAGATACTGGAGCACACTCAGAGAAGAGCAACAAAGTTGATCAGATAACTAAAAAATAGATCCTATGAACACAAATTGGAGAAGCTGGATATGTTTAACTTTGAGAAAAAAAGAATGATTGAGAGGGGAAAATAATTGCCCTTTTCAAAGTGAACATTAGAAAAATAGTAAGAACAGTTTGACAGTGGAACGCCTGTTTGGAGAAGTGGCAGGCTCCCTTAATTGTATGGGTTTAACTGCTAAATAACCAGTCTGTAGTTCTACATTTGTAGTGAGGCAAGAAGCTTAAGTAAAAAGATAAGAATCACATATCAACTCAATTTAACTATTCTGTTTCTTAACAAATACAAAAGTTATGGCCTCTGCTAACTTCATCCCTTCTCCCTCTTTCATTCAGTATTTGGATACTCCATTTTGCTGTCTTCTACAGAAGCTTCATCTTTCAGTTGCTGCCGAGCAAACTCCTCAAACACCAGGTCATCTTGGCCACTAACAAAAAGATAAGGACTCTTTGAATATCACATGTTCCTAATATTTGATATTAGGAAACTCACTCTTCTTTTGCCATGTTTAAATGTACAATTTGTCTATTCCAGGAAGTGGGGAATGGGTTGCATCATTGTGGACACATCATACTACTAGCAGTTTCTATTTCCCAACTGTTCAAAAAGCTGTGATGAATCAAACTAGCAGCATAGGGAACAGAAGAGAAAGGAGCCAGAAGATTGGGCAACTAAGAGATCACCCCCAGTTGAAGAACTTTTGCAAAAGTGCTGAGAGAGAGAGAGAGAGAGAGCGAAAGGGGAAAAAGCAAAAGAAAGAAAAGAAGAAAGAAAGAGAAAGAAAGAAAGAAAGAAAAAGAAAAAAAAGAAGTTTCCTGCAGTTTGGCTTCCAGATTTTATGTGATAATATTTTGGCCAGAGTGATTAGCTGTAATGGAGTAAAGATTCTCATCCCAGAAGTGCTCTGGAATCCTTCAATAATAAGGAAGGCTTTCTAAATAAACTATACTTTATCTGGGGCATCAGCTTTGCACTACTGAAAGGCTGGTCATCTAAAAGTATCCAGAGGGAGCTATTGATACTGTTGTAGGAGAGAACAACAAAAGTCAAATCTGTTGTTTCATTCAACTGAATCCAGAATTGAAAGGTATTAAAAAATCAAATACTCAGTTTCCTTGATCGTGGGTCCCACATAGAGAGGCCATTTGATGCATTGTTCCAATAAGAGACTTTGTTTGATTGAGGCTTAATCCATTCTTTGTGATCTTCTATAGCTCTTTCTATCCAACACTCAATGGCCACAGTTCATTCTGGTTTTGCTTGGACTGACGTAGATGCCCAGAAAGACCAAAATCTTGTGTCTATTCAAAGACTTAGATAGATACATAACAATGAAAGGTAGTTTGACAATTGGCTTTTTGAAATCAATTTATCCTAAGATTGGCAATGGTTATCAAGTTATATCTTCAATTTTATGCATATGGTTTATGCACTATATTCTGTGAGGTGCACTTTGAGAACTGTTGAATATATATTTTTGACATCCTATTCAATGGAGCAATAGACCTACAGATTGTCCTCAGCTTATGGCCACAATTGGGACCAGAATTTATGTTGATAAGCAAAGCAGTTGTTAAGTGATCCACAACAGAGGTGGGTTCCAACCGGTTCGGACCGACTCTACTGAATAGGTAGTAAGCCGCTAGTGACGTCACGGAGCCGGTTCTGGTCTGTGGACGCTACCATCTTTTTTTTTCTTTTGGAAAAAAAATTTGGAGGGGGGATTTTTTCTGGGTTTTTTTCTTCTGCACATGTGTGCGCCCATCCAGCGTGCCCATGCGGCACGGGAGGCAGCGAACTAGCAGCAATGTAAGTTATAACCTACCCCTGATCCGCACCCAATTTTATGACCTTTTTTGTTACATTTGTTAAGCAAACCGGTCCAATTGTTAAGTGAATCACCTGGCTTCCCCCATTGATTTTGCTTGTTGGAGCTGGCTGAAGGCCGACATTTATGTTATGTCATGTTATGTTACATTATTTGGGAAGTTAGGGTTCAAATTCTGAAATTTGAATCTGAAAAAATTAAGTTCCCACTCTTCTTCATCACAGATAATTCAGAAAGTTCTGTCCTGCAGGATACAGAATCAATCTTATCAGCTTCACTCCCAACTTCCTGTGAATACTTAAGAGCAGAATAGGAAGAGAAAACTAATGAAATAATTCTTACCTTTCCTTTTCTGTAATCATATTGAAAAAAGAGAAAGAGAGAGGTTTAGCTAAACATGCTTCCACAAATATCTGAAGTTAAGAACAAAAAAGTACAGAATCCAAGTGCAAATGTGAGTGAGAAGAAGGTTACAATACAACAAAAGACAGGCACTAGCAATTTATTCTGAGTCCCAGAGACACCTGGTGATTTCCTATTATGTGACTGATATATTACCGGGATAGTCTCACAGTAACAGCCAGAAGTCAACATTACTGGAACGAGGAGTTCTTTTTAGTTAGTCACAACTGTTCATTTAAACAGGCTGATCACAGCAGGAGTCTCTTTGGGGTTCTTAAAGCCAGCAAATCAACTGTCAGGTGAAGCTAGGCAGGAAGTAAAAAGCATAGTACTTCCATTTGTGTGTTTTTGACTCAGTAAATTGTCTTTAAAACATCCAGAAACTGCCATTTTGTCACAGTCAAAACATTTCTGTCTTGGAAATGGAGGCCATTAACAAGTCTAAAAACACCAGTGCTGCCACTTTTTGGCTTAATTTAGAGATGTCCTAATAAAGGAAGTGTGGTTGAAAATGCAAATAGTGTTTGCTTTTTCAGTAATTTTTGTGGAAGATTCTGTGAAAGAACATGCTTGCTTTAAAAAAACATCTTGCAGCCAGTTAACTTTATAATAAGGTTATTTTTAACTTCTATAACTTTAACAAGAGTATTAACATACATTAAGTAAACATATGGTATGTCACATTTTCCATTGTTTATCTTCATGCCTTCAACTCTCAAAGCTTGAACCAACACATTGTCTCCAATCACAGTAAATAATCAACCCTTCCTTTTAATATATCTAGGTCTTTGTTGTTGTTGTTGTTAACCATAATTTCATACTAGCAAATGCACACTGGCCTCAAAACTATATAATAGTTTTGAAGCATTTATTGCAGTATTATATAAAAATGAGCAAGACTGCATGTGTTCACTAAATTTTACACAATTTACAATCCTAACAGCTAAGCTTGCTGTCTAAGAATTAAAAAAGAAATCATACTGAATTTAATAAGGCTAAATTCCAGAAAGTATGTTTTATTAATTTATCTATATTTCATATTTCTAAACTGCCCATCTCCCTCAGAGACAGGCCGTGTTTCTAAATATGTGATATAAAATGGTTTTTATTTTTAAATATTTTATTATCTTTTTATAGCTATGAAATATTATACCTGCTCTACACATGGCAATTGAATCACAGTTTATATTATTATTGTTGTTGTTGTTGTTGTTGTTGTTATTATTTTCCATAATTAATACCATTAATTATGGGAAAGAATTTTGATGGGCAATATATGAAGGATAAGTATTTCAAAGATCCATGTACAATGGAAGTTTTAATTTCACCAGAACCATAGATAGAGAAGGTGCATGAGTGACCCCATATTTAGGGAGTGGGGCAGAGTGATGGCATATATATCATGAATATACCCGTATTCTTCATCAGATTACACAGGTTCCAGAAAACACTGGAAGGGTAAATATACAGAATCCAAAATAAATTTGTTTCTCTTGTCAAAGGAAAAATCTTCTACATTTCCACAATACAAGAAGGCTATCACATCACCAAAGTATCACCAGAAATAAGAGGAAAATCAAACAAGGGCAGGAAGTAACCACTTATATGCTACCAACCTGCTCTACTGGTCTCGTCTTGCATGGGGTGCATCAGACGGAAGGGCAACTCCATGCTCACATCACTTTGGAAGCAGGAAAAAAGAGGTGATTCAGGATTCCACTGTTCCAAAACAATGTCTGATCATTTCTTAGACAGCATTCCTAAATCTTTTCTCCTAATTTTTCACCAGTATTTGAAAATGTAAACTAGATTATGGTGCTGTAGATTGGAAGTAATCAGAACCTAAATAAATAAGTAAGCATATATTTTTACACACTATCATAGCTACCTAAGATTTTAAGTTAGAGTTAGAGTTATTATAATTATAGCCTAGAATATTTGAAATAGGATCTATTTTTTAATTTTTAAATCACAGATGAAACCCTAAAGCTGAAAAATGTAAAAACATGGAAATTATTATGTAAAACTCCAGGTTTGTGACCCATAAAAATTAGCAATGAATGGCTTGTTTTTAAATATCCTGATATGCAAATATCATTTTTTAAATATCCTAATATGCAAATATCAATTTTTAAATATCCTCATATGGAATTCCAAATACAAAAATCCAATACCAACATCAGTGTTGTGGTGGGTTGTAGGCAAAATTTGGTCATGTGTCAGGAACTGTGTCTCACATTTCATAGAACATTTGTCTTTTAAATAGTATCCCTTGTCAGTCACCTAGTTAACTAGGCACCTTATATATTAGTGTTAAAAAAAAACAAATAAAAAATAGAAATAGCAAACTTAGAAAAAAAGTAGCCACTACACATCAAGGAGGGAGAAGTAAACTCTGACATATTTCAAACAATTAAAAAAGAACCAACATCAGGGAACAGGTTATAGAGGCTTAGCAGTGGGAGGGAGCAGAAGATTTGTTTCCTGAAAAATCTGAAAATTGAAATGGATGTTGCAGGAGAGAAGAATGTTTACAAAGAGAAAATCTCAAAGATTTACCTGGAAGTGAAATCTCCCAGCAGGCTAAAATATAAACAACATTAAGTGTACAATGAAATTTACAATATTCCATAGCACACATTCTTAAGCTCAAAGGGCACCAAGAGCTCCATAGTTCAATTCAGAGCTATACATTGTCTATCGGTACATATTCCTGAACTGGTCAGTTTTCTTAAAAGCTGTATATGCCACCCCAAATAGTGAATTACTTTTTGTAACAATCCAACATTTCCACAATTCAATATAATGTTTTTCATTATATTTAGGTGCATATTCTATCCTCTGTTTTACAATGCAAGATACATACGAAGTACATTTTCCATTTAATCTCCACAATATCATTTTTATGAATAGACTATAAAGAAATACTGAACGACCCCAATCATCTAGCTACTAAATGCTGATGATTCTGTATCTCTTTGGTCTTACTTCAGTACCTGATCCATTATACCATCTATTGGCCACCATGTTTGAAAACCCAAAATCACAATTCAAACACACCAGGGGACCATCCTACAAGACTACAGATTTGCATAGTACGTCTTTCTAATAAATGATCATGCAAGTATACTAAAGCTAACCCTAACCCTAAATAATAGTATCCAGACAAATTTAGAGCAATCAGTGTAATTTTATACAGTCATTCCTTGGTACTCAACTGCTTCAAAACTCATCAATTCTAATATTCGACACATTTTGATGTGAAAATGTTGTTCTGATACTTGTTTGTTTGATACTTGACATGCTATAATAGGAAAAGGGAGAAAGCCGCAGAAAATGGACAGGAGGTTGGCCATGCTGGGAAGGTCACTGACATAAGAAAAGGGATAGACATGAAGTGGTTCCCGGCTGAAACAAAGGGTCATGTAGTAAGTCACGTGGTTTGTTTGGCACTTGTTATTTTTAGTACTTGCTGCATGTCCCGGAACCAATTAATGGCAAGTACTAAGGAATCATTGTAATTTATTGAATTTGAAAAGGCTGTTTAAAATTGCTCATGCAATTTATCTTTGCATCTTTTATTTCATAAAAGGCAATAACATCAAAAACGCTTGTAATTACAGCATGTCAACTCTGATTCCTCTTACCCAGAGACAGTAAGCTTCACCTTGATCTTGTAAGCAACCAGGATTCCTAGAACTGTCCGGTCTATTCCATCTTTTATACTGTTGGGATTAAAAAATAAATAAATAAATACTGTGTCATTGCACATTTGTTAAAAATAATGTAGTTCCTTGGTATAGGTGTCTCAATTATTATAACATTCTCATATCCCATATTAATATTTCTACAGTTTTAGGAACTCATTCTGGAAAGATGCCAAGCTTAGTTCACTTAAGAATGAGGAAATAGACACACTTACAGTTGCATTTACTGCTTAACACACCATTTACCACTGTGCTGCTTTTGGATTTGTTTGAAGTAAAAACTATTTATTTACTAGACCCTTATGTCTATAAAACTACTCACATTGTACATATTAGCAGAAATTTCTGACAGTTAAATTGATAAAATATTTGACACGTGTAATAAGGGGGTAAAGGGAAAGTGGCTGTATACAAAATGAAACAAAAGTGTTTTTCTGTACTTCCTCTTTATCTCCAGTTAATGTTCCATTTTGGACTTACATAGTAGTAGAAGCCAGGTTAGTGTCTTCATCCTTTAGTTTTCCATCTAGTGCTATGCCTTTCTTCACTCGATTGTTTGCCAACAAAGGAAGGACAGTCATTATCTTTGTAAGCTTACTGTTTGCTTGGACCTTTTCCCTGAAGAAGAAATAATGCAATTTTAGATCCATTCTGGAAGAATTTTGGCCATCCTTTCTCAGTCAATCTTCCCCAAGTCAGACAAAGTCAAACTACTGTTGAGGGAGGACAAAGCAGACCTTTTAATTCTGAAGAACAAAATCGTAATAGATCTGCGTATGAGCAGAAACAAAATCCAAGATGGCGGCGCCCTCTGAGACACCGATGGACCGGCTCTGTGATGTCATCGCTGGGCTACTAATGGTTCTAAAGAACCGGTTAGAACCAGTAGAAACCCACCTCTAATATGTATGTATGTATGTCTGAATCAGTGCATTTTGGCTTACTTGGTGTAATAGTTAAAACAAACCATGGCAAGAGATAATACAGGAAGAGCTATCATATCTGGGCTGCAAAAATTCAGATAACCATGAAATGGCAGCAAAGAATTAGAGCTATCTTTTTGCTACCATCCCATGGTCATCTGGGGATTTACAGCCCAGCCCAGCCCAGTTTTGTTAGCCCTAGATATATGAACCCAGTTAATATAAAGTTTTTAACCTCTACGTTGCAGAGTCAAAGAGTTAACAGAGTGCAAAAGAAAAATAATAATAACAACAATAACACAAAGGAGCCTAAAGCCAGTGCACTTACTCTGACTCTTCAAGAGCCACTGTCTTGGTATAGAAGTCACTGGAGTATAATATCACATTGGCAACTTGTTCCACTGAAGAAGAAATGAAATACCAAATTATCAAATATTCAAATAACAGAAAGAAGAATGGGATCTGGGATATCTTTCTGCATTGCCTAATAAGGATATTATGCAACTGTTGCATAATACAACATTTTGCTTTGCAGAATGGGCATAACATCTAGTATTTATGGGATACTGGCCAATCTTAAGAAGAAGAAGGGGAAAAAAAGGGGGGGGTAGGAAATCACCAGGAAATCCCAGGTCATCATCACCAGGATGAAGGCAGATACAAGCTACTTTCATATTATTACGTCTATATGGATATGTAGAGTATTTAGTAATTGAGTTGAGTTCAACTCAAGGGATTTTTTAATCTTTAAATGCAATATAAATAGCAGTTCTTATCAATTTGACTCTGTCAAGTAGACTAGATTAGGAAACCAAAGTTATGAACGCTAATACTTTTATAATACAATAACATAATTTTGCAAGTTTGAATGCATCTCTCCCCTCCCTCCCTTTATCCTCAAGACAATGACGGAAGGTCAAGTCTGAGATGCTTTCTCAAATTACATTTCTGCTTCAGACTTGCAACTCTTCCTCCTGTTTTTCAAGATAACTCTTACCACCCATTACAGAAATGATTTACATGGATAACATGTTATTATAACTCTTTCAATCATGGTGATTTATTAAGCCAATAATAAAGGTGAAGACAGAATTGGAATTGCTATGTAACAGACTAGGAAAAAAACAAGAGGGCCGACATTAGACTTATTTGTCAAAATGAGTATTATACCTGACACAGTGATCTTCTTAACCGTTTTTTCTGTATTATTTATCACTGTCACTGTCACAGGGATTGGTTCACCATGATAAAACACCTGGAAGAATTTGATTAGTTTAGCAAAAAGTTCATCACACAGTATTTTTTACATCTAGTTTTGTGAAGTAGCATAGTCGGACAGAAACAAAATGATTGTGTCTTCTCTACATCTCTTGAATTTACTAATTTATCATATTAGTAAGTCAAGAACACCTCACCTCTTTACTAAGGCAAGCTTTCAAGTGCAACGGCTTCTTGGACAGGAAAAACTGCCAGGTGGTCTCTGCATGAGGCTGAGGTCCTGCTACTTCTGGAGCATATTGGACTTTGCGTATAAGCAGACGTACAGAACGTCTAAGGGTAGAAATTGGTTTTAATAGCAACAGCACTTAGACTTATATACCGCTTCACAGTGCTTTACAGCCCTCTCTAAGTCAGCATATTGCCCCCAACAATCTGGATCCTTATTTTACTAACCTCAGAAAGATAGAAGGCTGAGGCAACCTTGAGATCCAAAATATAAGTAATTAAACTCTATTATTAGTGATTATGGAAGCTACAAAACCCATAAAGATGAAGAAAACAGCATCTGGATAGCAGCACTGATTGACAGCAATTATTGTTGTAGGATCCGTGGTTAAAAGAGGCAACATCCTCTGAGTTATGTGTCAGGTAACAGCAATGTTGCTGATCTTTCTGTTCAGCAGGAAAGGGGGCATATTGACTTCCTTTTTGCTTCTATATTTTCAAGGCTGTATCTCACATACAGTAGAGAAGTTGAGATGGAAAAGGTATAGAAAAGGGGGAAATAATAAGGGGTCTAGAACAAGGCATTTTATTCAGTATGTTTCCTTTTTACAAATGACATGTTTAATTTTCTTTTCATCTCCATCTCCTGATTCTGATACTTGAATATAAAATAAGATCTATCATTTCTATGTTTCTCAGCTTTTCCAGTTTTAGTCAATTCTTTTTCAAAGAAACAAGATATTACCTCTTGAGAATCTTTTCTTCTGGATCGTCTGTAGAAAAGGCTTTGACCTCAAAGTCCACTCCGCAGCACTATACAAAAAGGATGGGGAGACAAGCAGTTGAAACAATAAATTCTTGTTGCTGAATGTATTAAACATCTGTGTATGAAAGAACTCACATTTTGCAATTCAAAAATCTGCCCCTCTGAAATGTCAACATAGAACTCATTCTTAATGTTTTCTACAATGTATGTACCGTATGTATGTATGTATGTATGTATGTATGTATGTATGCATGTATGCATGTATGTATGTATGCATGCATGCATGTATGCATGTATGCATGTATGTATGTATGTATGTATGTAACCGTATTTTTCGGAGTATAAGACGCACCTGAGTTTTTGGAGAGGAAAATAGGGGGGGGGAAATCTGCCTACTAGATATTCATCTGGCTAGCGTCCTTAGTCTGGTCAGCTTCAGCACATTATTTTATC
>JANHFT010001725.1:424268-443685 GCA_032467955.1 Pseudoxenodon macrops
GTTTTTCCCAGTCCTAATCAGGGGATAAAATAATGTGCTGAAGCTGACCAGACTAAGGATGCTAGCCAGATGAATATGTGGTAGGCAGATTTCCCCCCCTATTTTCCTTCCCAAAAACTAAGGTGTGTCTTATACTCCGAAAAATATGGTACATGTCAGTTCCCAAGCACTGAAATTTGATTATGTGACCATGGGGATACTACAATGGTCCTAAGTGTGAAAACCAGTCATAAATCACTTTTTTCAGTACCATTGTAATTTCAAATGGTCACTAAATGAATAGTTGTAAATCATGGACTACTATATATTGATTTGCAATTCTTTAATTTTGTTTTACAATGAGAAGTTTCTATAAAGGTTATTATCATGTAATAATGTATTATTATCTTAGCTTCTTCCATAAGGAGAGGCCATTGGAGGCTTGCAACATTATAATTGTTATTTCTTTTACCAATATATAAGTAGAACATGGCTAATAAACAATATCCCGGTTCAGTTTCTCATAAAAAGATTCCTAATCTATTTTTTATTTATTTTATCCTGCCTTTACTTTTTTGGCAAATAATTCAAGACAATGAACATATCTAACATAACTTCCGCCTTCTATTTTCCCCACAACAATAACCTTGTGAGGTGAATTGGGCTGAGAGAAAGGTAGGATTAGAATTCATGGTCTCCTGCTTTCTAGCCCGATGCCTTAATCACTACCAAACTTGTATGCTTGCCACAATTTTTTGAATGATTGTTAGGAATAAAAATAAAAAAACCATGAAATTTCTCCTCAATGCCTTTTCTGTTTAAAAGCTGGTGTCCATTTGGTTTGCCCTGTCAGACTCCAATTAATTCAGATGCAGTCACTTTGAACTCAGTCCTATATGAGACAATATATATATTTGCAGTTCTAAATTACTTTGCTTCTAACCAAATTATAATTATTTAAATTATGCATTTGGGGATTTACTGTAGACTAGGTAGTTGTGTAGCACCTCATATTTCTGATTTGCCTTAACTTACAAAAAGTTTGATATGAGAAATACAAAACTCAAAGCAACAATTTTCATTACATTATCCGTCAATAATAACCAATTTTTTATGGATAAAATAGCAACATACTGTTGCCATACTTTACTGTTTTAGGTTCAAGAATTTAGATGTTTTAAACAACAGGTTATGTCACCTTTTTCCTATGGAAGCTGTTAGCAAAAATCATTTTTCAATTATTAATATTCTTTCTTTTTCAATGACTACGATTCAGTTCATTGTTATGACAATAAAAATGGATTCCAGCTGTTCACTGTAGTCTTGAGAATGCAGATCAAGGATGAACCATCAATGCATTTTCAAAACACTTTCTGCAGTTGCAATGACATGATAGCTCTCATTTCCAAAGTTGGAAGCAATATTGTTGATAAATGACAAGATTTCTTGTGCAATTCTGAAATTTGTTCCATACTATATGCTTAGCAGTAGGATCGATGCACTGGATAAATCAGGAACAAGAAAGGTATAGAGTAACTATATGCACATTCTCTTAGGAATTAAGTTTGACTTCATTCAACAGATCATACTGATACATAGGGTGCCTAGGACTGCAGTCTTTAAGTGGCCAAATCTGCAAAAAGAAAAAAGAAATTTACCTGTAAATGTTCCAAATGCCTCAGCAATTCCAGAAAACAGAAAGTTTCAGGAGCTATAAAATAAAAATCTATCCAAAACAACAAATTTACAAGACCCGGGCAGGAAGAAAAAAGTTTGAGCTCCTTGCTGCAGATGAAGCATTACCTCCTTTAACGCCTAGGCTGGCAATTTGTAGGTGCTCTGAAAATCAGATTTGGTACTTAGGCGGAGCCAAATTTCCATCATTGAACCCAAGGCCAGAATATTTTATGTGGATTATCAGCTTGTGTTAGGTATTATCTAAGGGTCCTAAATTCTACAGTGTCAACGTTTCTAATTTCATAAAGCACAAAGGCAACAGACACAAGATTTAATGAGGTTATTGAAAGCAGCTTTATTTTAAACCTCATCCTCATCTTGTCCTTATTAGGGCTGCGATGCATCCTTGTCAATAAGAAGGAAAGCATTGTTTATTATGCTTGCGTAACATATTTTTGCACACATTCTTCAGACTTCTATATGTATCATTGATAAGAACCATTTTAGGATTAAAATCCTATTTTTCTAAGAATAGGATTTTAAACATCCAGTTATCCAATTACAACATTTATCACGATAGGAAGGAATATCTTTCCCGATCTAGTCCTGTGCATGTTACCTTTTCCCAGAACATTGTGAACACATGTTAATTTTCAAGCGGAGTCTAAAAGTGACCCAGGTTTTATGGAATTAGAAAGAAGGACAATGATTAGCACCTGCTATGGGTTAGATATGCATCAACAGAATTCAAGGGTGGTGGAGGACTTAGTTTGCTTGTGACTAGGTAGATACTCATTCAGAGTATCTGACTAAACATGCTTAATGTGTTACACAAGACCTACAGTATTCCTCTGTAGAAAGTAAGCATAATCTTGGATAAGCCTCCCTCTCACTGATTCAGCATTAGAATCGGTCATAAGCATATATCTTTGACGTGTCAGAAGATACTTTTGCCAGATGGACATGTGAAAACATTTTTGCATACAGGGCATTAAATTATTTCAAACAGATGCAAATGTTTGAAAATGAACTGGAGTCCCAATTGGATGATAATATTACTGCTGTTTTGATTGCCATTTTATTATTACATTATTTTCTGTACATATATGTATGTGGTTATGTATTCTGTAGTTTTAAGCATGTTTCTCTGTATATAAAGAGTACTAAAATTGTATCAGTTACCTTGTATACGGTATGAAGAGAGTCAAGATCTAATTCCCGGGATTTCTTTCTGTAGAGTTGAAAATGCTGCAATTCTTATGACTAAACCATGGTCCAGAGAAATGATGGTGAACCTGATACAGATGTTAAAGGTGACATGCCACGATGTTTTAGATGACACACCAACATTCACCCAAACCCAGCAACTATTTTAGAAAGCATGTCCTTTTTTTGTGTAATTTTTGGAGGCTGAAGAAACTGTGAGAATGGGTGGGGTGTGCTCTTGCACAGCCTCTGGATCTTCTGAATGAAGTTTTCATCTGGCTTTCAGAGGCTGCAGAACATTCTCCAAAGCTGCTTCAAGATTAAAAGCCTTGTGTGAACCAGAGCAGTATCGGGTTGGTAGCAGGGGCGTCAACAGAAAAAGAACACTGCCTGAAGGTAAGCAGATGTTATGAAACACCTAGCAAGGCAGGAAGAAGGCTATAGTGGGGAATTAGCTTTGAATCCTTGCGCAGACGCAAGAGATCCTGGACTGATCCCCCCAAACTCCATAGAGCCTTATCTATCTGATCCCAAGAGAAGGCAAGCAGCCTGGAAAGATTCCTGTATATTAGGCAGAATTTAATATAGTATACTCTATACACGTGGATTTGATTTCTTGTGCATGACAAATCCCGGGAAGCGCTGTATCACAAAGCACTTTTAACAAACATAATCAGATATGTTTACTATCGATTCTGCTGAGCTCAAATTCATTTATAGGAAGCACCTGGAAATATCAAGCCTTTCATCAGGAAAGCATCATCAGAGATTTAGAAAGGCTCAGGGAGGTAATGTTGTTAAGACTGTAGTAAACCACTAGAGAAAATAAAATTAAATATTTAGTAACTGTACATGTACAGTATAATTTTCTCCTTATGTTTAGTTGATGAACTGTCTTCTTCACAAATACATTTTCTGATGTGATGCTGATATCAGAGGTGAACTGCAAGCATTAACAATGGTTTTGCCTCCTAATGATAAAGCAAAAGCAATAGCACTTAGACTTATATATCGCTTCATAGTACTTTTACAGCCCTCCCTAAGTGATTTACAGAGTCAACCCCAACAATCTGGGTTCTCATTTTACCCACCTCGGAAGGATGGAAGTCTGAGTCAACCTTGAGATTTGAACTGCCCAACTGCAGCTAGCAGTCAGCTGAAGCAGTCTGCAGTATTGCATTCTAACCACTGTGCCACCTCAGCTCTTATAAACGATAGTAGAATGTAAATCGTGTTGCTGACATGAATATCCTAAAGACATCCCTAGAACATAAGAACATAAGCAATGTTCTGCTGAATCAGAACCCAGGTCAAGCAGCTAATTCTTGCAATGGTCACCAACTGCAGAAGCCCACTAGTTTCCCAGCAGATTTGTCTTCAGAAGCAGTTACCCTGCCATCAAGGCTAACATTCATTCCCACGACTACAATGAATTGGTCCATATTTTGAAGCCAGTCAAGCTGGTCGTCAGCACCATTTCTTGTGATAGCAAGTTCCAAAATTGAAATAAAGGTAGTCCTCGATTTACAACAGTTCATTTAGTGACCAACATTATGGCACTGAAAAAGTGACTTATGACCGTTTTTCACACGACTGTTGCAGCATCCTCATGGTCACATGGTCAAAATTCAGATGCTTGGCAACTATTTCATATTTATGACAGTTGCAGTGTCCTAGAGTCATGTCAGCACTTTTTGTGACCTCGTGACAAGCAAAGTCAATGGGAAAGATTTATTTAATAGCATTGTTATTAACTTAGCAACTGCAGTGATTCACTTAACTATGGCAACAAATGTAATAAAATGGAGCAAACTCACTAACAAGGGTCTCACTTAGCAACATAATTTTGGGATCAATTGTGGTTGTAACTCAAGGACTACATGTATGTATTATGTAAAGACCACTTTTTGTCTGTCCCAATTTTTTCAAGATTCCATTGAGTGTCCTCTGGTTTTAGTATTTTCAGAAGGGGAAAATAGCTACTCTTTGTCCACTTTATCTACATTATGCAGTTTTGTACACCTCAATCATATCCCCTCTCCTTTGCTTCTTTTCAAGTGTAAAAAAACCCCCAAATGTTGCAACCTTTATAGGGAAACAGTTCGAGTCCCGTGATAATCTTAGTTGTCCTCCGCTGAACAACCTCTAACTCCATTAGATCCATTTTGAAGTTGTGACAACTGGAACTGCATATATTCCTGTTGTGTCAAATCACTGATTTACCTTACAATGTTGGCAGTCCATTTTCAAAACTGATTCTGATTATCTCTACTGTGCTTTTGGCCTTTATTTTTTGAAACAGTAGATGCATTATTCCTTCTGCCTCAGCATCTCATTGTAGGTTTTGCAAATATATTTGCAACTGAAACTTTATATAGAGCCTTTAATATTTTCTTCAAACTGCTTTCCATTCCTATGACTGTATCCAAAGCAGATAAAAAATAAAGAAAAAGCAATGCAGATTTAGAAGCAGGATATTGGTTTATTTATAATCAGTCAAGTACTAGTGGACAGATTAGTACAATAAATAAAGTTTGTCCCATGTACTTTCCATTTTCCTCTGCGTAAGTTGTCAAAGTGAAGGGATCTGATGAGAACCCCAGACCCCAAAGAATCCTGCTAACCTGCCCTCCAATACAAGCAATACAAAATAAGTTGTGGAAGGAAGAAAAATTAAAGTGCAAATTAAAAGGCAATTTAATGCTGGTGGCTTGTATCACAGCCCACTGAATGTGGAAAGGTATTTGGCTGATGAATCTTCAGTGCCACAATGTCTCCTCAAACCATATTGTGCATTTAACCACCGAAGAATACAGACCCCCTCCAAGCCTCCTCCATGGCAGGTAGAGAGAGAGAGAGAGAGAGAGTGAGGGAGAGAGCTCCAACGCAGAAAGAATATTGCACAGTTAAGTCAGAGGCAAATGATACGGATTTGCCAGCACCAGGACATTCAGCTTCAGGTGTTTATTTCCTTTCATGTCCTTTGCCCTCAATATAAAACTGCAAGTTAGCTCTGGATTTGGTTTTTGTGCTCAAGTCGTGCTATCATACATTCTTCATTACAGCAGAACTTCCTTGTTGTATCCCACAATTAAAACCCAAAATGCACAAATTAAAATGCTTCTGTATCACTGCTGCCTGGATAAGCTTTGGAGGATACAACTTCAGACAATTCTGCCTGCCACAAATCAAGCTGGTACAAGAAGCTGTGACTTGCTAAGTACTAGAAGTCCCACAGATGCAACTGCCAAATTCATGGCTTACTCAAATGACATTACACTTCGGATCCCACCGTTCCATGTCTTAGGATCCGTCACCTCCTCTCTTAGCTAGCTCAGAGAAGACGACACATGTATGAATACATGCATACAGTCAGGACATACAGGAACTTTTGCTACAGCACTTAACAGTGAAATGCCATAGAATATTGTTTCAGGAGTGCTGCTATCTAGTGTAAGAAACTTTTCAGTGTGCAGATGGTGCATTTTAAAAATGACCAGTTCCACACGCAAACCTTTATGAAAGTTAGATAGCAGCAACATACTGTTATCAGGATCCACTTTTCTTCCTGATGGATGCATCAATAATTCTTTGCTAAAGGCAAACGTATGCACTTGGCAAATAAACTTGGGTGAGAGCCAGATATGGGACTTCTCTCCTCTCTAGACAGCCTTCCCATGCATTTTTTTTGGCAAGCTAGTGTTTTGCACTTTTAGGTCAAAATTCAGACCACAGCACCGCCTTGTTTCCTTTGTCCACACTGACCACATGGGCTCCAGATGGTGACCATGCCACAGCGTTGATGGGATTGCTGAAACAAAAAAGATGACAGAAATGTTATTAGATCCCCAAAAGGCATACAATTTGAATTAAGGAGGAAATGTTACTCAGTCTCCACAGAGCTATTTTCGAAGATTTTTGCTAGTTGCTAAATAGGTGCACTGCCATTGACCTCTTCATGTTTTCCAGTAATGTTCTGAGCACTTAACCTTAGCCTTGCAGTCTGGGAGTAATAGCCCCAATAGATGTAGAGAGTATCAGCTTCAGGAAGGCGGCCTTGTAGGCTAGTTTCCCCTCCAAAATGTAGAAGGTTCAGATTTTAATAGCATAATCTTGACTCACCTGTGATGTTTGGAAAGTGTCCTTTCCACTTTTCCAGTGAGCACACTCCATATATAAAGTGATCCATCTGCTGAACCAGCCATAACATAATTTCCATCAGGGCTGAAAAATCACAGATTTGGAACAGAGAAAAAAAACGTGTTATTGCTGTTTGTAGTACAATGTGTCATTAGTTGACAGAAATCTCCCAAAAGTCTAGAACAGACTTTTAACCAAATGGAATGAATATATTTAACTGCAAAGGTAACACTAAATTACATTCCCTCCTGCCTAAAACACTAAAAATAAGTATAAAATGAACACCTGCAAACACTACAACTAATTAGATTAGATGCTCTGATTTTTTCTTCTTCTGAATGTAATTCTGTTCTTGAAGTTTCATACTAATACAGAATAACTTCATATAATTATCTAATCTAATGTGCTAAGCAAGTACCTCTATATACTGTATACAAAATAAAAAGCCAGAAGAAATACCACACCCAACCCAAGTTTTAGTAGCTCAGCTTCTTACCTGAATACAACTCTAGTCCAATCAGATCCACATTTAAATCCTGGAGCACTGGAAGAAAAAGCCCACCACAAAGTGTTAAATATATCTTTCCAATTCATTTCATAGGCAGCTACAAAAAGACAGGTTAGCCACACAAACCTGAAAAGTAATAATGAAACCAATCAGGTCTTTTTCTTTCTTTTATTAAAGCACAAACATCTACATTAGAATGTCATGGACTGTCAACAAAGATATTTTTCAAGAACAGGCTGCTTATTATCATTAAATGTCAACAGAACAAGCTCTGAATTCCTGGCTTTTGACATACTCACCTGAATGTATGTTTGACAGCATTGATTCTGAGATCAATAATATTCAACAGATCATCACGAGAACATGTAAGAAGCTCTGTTCTCTCAGGGTTGAGATCTAGAGCTGTAATCCTTCCCAGCAATTCCACTTCCCGTACCACACTTTCAGTTCTAAAAACAAAATGTAGCACAAGTTAACATTTCCTTAATGGTACTTAGCTTGGTGGCTTACAAGAAGCCTCATTAAAAATGTTGCAGTGGATAAAGGGTGTAATCAATAGCATGATTTATTTGCTCATTAGATTAAGTCAGTGATGGTGAACCTTTTTGCCATTGCATGCCAAAAGCAAGGGGGAGGGGTCGCGCACGTTGTCCACACCCATAATTCCATGTGCCTCCCCACGCATGTGTGCGTGACCCCCCCCCCCGGCACGCGATGGCATGGTGGGCCTGATAGGTCCATTTTTTTCTCTCCCCAGGCTCCGGAGCCTTTCTAGGAGGGTGAAAACAGCCTTCCTGATCCACCTCCGGAGGCCCAGAAGGCCCGAAAATCAGTTGGCCATATTGCGCATGCGTGCCGGACCTGAGCTTGCATGCCCACCGATATGGCTCCGTGTGCCACTTGTGAAATGTGTGCCATATGTTCACTATCACTGGATTAAATGATATACTGCTTTGCAGTTTAGAACAAAAAAGGGTTTAAATCTAGATTTTTAAAAACAGAAATAGGTAAATTTATTTTAGAACACTAGCATTCTTGTGGCAGTCACTGAAGAAAATTATTTTTCCCCATTGGCCCTAAGTGCATTATATTCTTCATCAGAGTACTGAGCTTGCTAAAAGCTGAATGTGAAGGTGTTAAGTCATTAAACCAACTGTATTGTTGGGATTTCCTAGGTTTGGAAGCAGGACCATTTTTCTGACTAGGTTCTTTGATCAGGGTGAACCAAAAATCTAATAGTGTGGCTTTAGGTATTGTTTATGTATCTCTCCTCATGTCTGATTAATACATGCTTTTCAAAGGGTATGAGTTCACATTGCGAGACAATCACTCTTCATTTGAAACATGTAAAATCTTTTCCAGTCAAATGGTTCTGAATCTGAACCTGGTTCTGATCTTACTGGAATCATTGTGACATCAAAATGGTCTCTCCCTATTTCAAAAGGAAGCTGCACTCACCTAATATCCCAAAAGCGAATTTTCTTATCAAAGTGTCCACTCATTACACACTGTTCTGTACAGACAAGATCATTGCAGCTGGAGCCAGCAAATACTGTTCTTAAACCTTTAAAAAGATGAAGTTACTAATCATGTAATTGAATCCACAATTTTTCTTCTACAAAAGCGTCCTAAAATTGTTATTTAAACTAGTGTTAGCGCATGAGATTTTACTGTATATTCCTCCTTACTATATATTATTTAATTTTATTGCAGAGAATTTGTTTTGAAGATATTGTAATCACAACAAAATTCTGGATAAATTCTCATGGGGGAGTACACTTATGTAGTTTTGAGTTAGACCAGGGATGGAGAAGATGCTTTCACTGTATTATCATATTTCCAGGGAGGACAAGATTCCTTGGCTTTGTATGCTTATACAGTATTCAATTTCAAATCCTGAGAAAAACAAATTCTGTTAAGATGTTGGTGCAGAATTGCTTCTTCAATTACAGAAATTCAGAAAAACCATCCATAAAATTCCTCCGTCTATATTTAGAAGAGAATTTTGAAAGGTATTTCTCGAATTTATAGATCAAAAACTACCCTATGTCTTTATTAGGTTTTTACCTTTCAAGATTATTACCTTGAAAGAACTAAAAAAAGCTAGGAATATGAACTTACATTAGCTAGCTAGGTACAGTATTCATCCCCATCAATTTTCTGAAGCACAAGGAGAAAAAGAGAGAGGATAGACATAAAGAGCAATTTCCTCATTTTTAAGGAATGAATGGCAACATATTAGATTGGTCCATCCCTTCTGATATTCTGAAAGACCCTTAAGATCATGTGACCAGGCCTGAGACTCCCATGGAACTGGAGACTTGTTTAGATAGCTCCACTGTTCAGGGGGTAAGTTTGTATATTTCCTTCACTTATGCTTGTATTTTTAAGATATCCATTAATTAACTATGATTTTTATATTTGTATTTGCTGTTCTTGTATCTTTTGTTTTATGTGTTGTTATTCACTGCCCGGAGTCACTTTTGATGAGATGAGCAGCTATATAAATTAGATTAATAAATAAAAACATATTTTTCATTTATACTTGGTAGCAATGACTAGCTGGTAGCTAACAGATTCTCTGGGTTTGGAGAAAATGGCTGCAATTTAGAGCAAAGTTTTAAAATATTTTTTCCCCACTTTTATTATTTTTATAAGTAGCTCAAGGCAACTAACACATCTAATACTTTTTCCGTCTCCTATTTTCCCCACAACCAATCTGTGAAGTAAACTGAGCTGAAAAAGAATGACTATTTTATTAAATAAATGTTTAAAATTTAAATTTTATATAAGCTTTAAAAGTCCTTCATCTACGTCTTTCCAAATCATCAGGAATGCAAGAGAAATAGTAGTAGATGGACCTCTTAAACTACCTAGAAGCTGCATAACAACTTTATCTGTTTGCTTAATCAAACTTAAATGCTACCCATCTTACCAAAGGCAACTATGGGCAGCTTAAAGATATTGACTAAAATATACAATAAAACATTAAAGTAATATTTTAAATTTAAAAATGTAATTAAAACAAAAGCAAGCAGTTTGGGGAGAGAGAGTACATAGTGCACACAGAGACGAGGTGGGATGTTCTCTACTCCAGTGTTTTTCAGCCTGGGCCATTTTAAGATGGGTGGACTTCAACTCCCAGAATTCCCCTGCTCTACTCCGTTAACCACCTCCCTGGATCTTCTGGTCTAGGCTAAGATTTAAGGCTCCAAATCTTTTTGCCACCCATTTGTACTTTTCTTACGGAAGTATACAATCACATTTAGAGATTGCTTGGTAACACAACTTCAGACAATTGGCCCACTACTAGGGATACTTTTAAGTAACCCACATCCCTATCCCATAACATCTGGGATGGTCTGATGACAAATGTCCCTTTGCCAAAAATATCTCTAAATGTTGTCCTCTTTATTTTAATTATTAAAAGTAGCAATCTAGATAAAAGCTCAGAATGATTTATAATGAAGCAATCCGCAAAGCTTGCTAAGATGTTTCTTCCATGAACTTGGAAGAATTTGCAATACAAATCTTGCAAGTTATACACAATTTGCAACAGCTAGCTAGAATATATTATATGTGCAGAAATAAATAAGGACTCAACGCCACTAACTCTTCACCAATCTTTTGTGGTGTCACTACATCAAATCATTAAAGTATGAACACTATTATAAACACAATTTAGAAACTTCTACAAAACTTGAAATCACAAAATCTAAAAAAGAAAAAATTAACGGATGAGCCCGCTTCCTCAAAGGTTTAGCAGCTCTTGCAGTATGTTATATAGTATAAGGTTAGTCTTTGCTGACAGCAGTACTGTTTAATATAAATCTTAGCCGCTATTTAGTGCCTATTTCAAAAGACAGAAGTCAATCTCAGCCCAATAGCACGAAATATATTTTTCTTAAACCAGCATACTTTTCTGGTTGTGAAAGCATTGAATATTGAACTGTGGGTCACAATAACATTTGCGCAGATACACACAAACACATCTGAACACTCTATGCATGGATAGTATTTGGATCAATGTTATATTAGCAGAACGATAAATAGAAATGAGCTGAGCTGGATGGTAGCTACCACTTCTGCCTATCTGCATTATCAGGAGGAAAACTATTAACCAAATGGGAGAATGCCAATTTCTATTAACAGCAAAGTTAGCCTAGATCTACAATGGCATAGAGAATCTGTGTTATGTGCAAGAAGATGAAATCAACATATCACCTAAACTATTTTAATAGCATCATATAAATACTAAGAAAAGAAACCTATTACCAATTACTCTGGGTAACAGTAATAGGTAATCAAACAATATAAGATCTTTTAAATGCTGGTATCTGAACATGTCTCTTTATAGCAGCAGACTAGCCATTTTTCTCCAATGACTGATATGGCTTCAAAGTCAAGAAAATTTAGAAATCAAAACCTATTTCACTTATTATTAGAAAATCATTTTTTTTAAACATCAGTCAGTGGTGACTACCAAGATGACACTTGGGGCAACAGTAAAATGTTTAGTTCCACTGATCAATGGAATGAGTCTTTAGTAACATTCCTCATTTTCAGTGTCCTACCCCAAGGGAAGAAGCCAGCTTTGAATCCATATACATATCAGAAGATTAACAGAACAGCAATTTTGAATGCTTTGAGAGGAAATCAGTCAATGAGTGTTCTTCTTGTCCCTTTGATGCATGTGGGAAACTGTGAAACGGCTTCCTTACAGACTTTGCTGCGCAGGTCCCATAGCTTGAGTGTTCTGTCATGACTCCCAGATACAATGCGAGCTTTGTCCAGAAGGAATTTGGCTGATAAAACCTTTCCACTATGCCCCGTGAGCGTGTGCTAGAGAAATTGACATTATGTAAGAAAACAAATTTTTACAACACTTGGTCTCACTATTCAATAGTTAACAGAAATAGAATTTTAAAGAAGTACCTAGCCTTCATTCTACACTGAGAATTAAGAAACAGCCTTTATATACAAGTATGGTTTTGGTATCTAAAATAGATCTCCAAAAGGTTGCCTATACAGGTAGTCCTTGACTTAATAACAGTTTGTTTAGTGATCGCTGAAAGGCACAACAGCACTGAAAAAAGTGACTTATGGCTGTTTTTCACACTTACGGCAGCATACCCATGGTTGCATGAAACATAAAATTCAGATGCTTGGCAACCAATTCATATTTATGAAGGTTGCAGTGACCAGGGTCATGTGATCACCTTTTGTGAACTGACAAGCTAAGTCAATGGGGAAGCCAGATTCATTAACAACTGACAACTGCAGTGATTCACTTAACAACTGTGGCATGAAAAGTCATAAAATGGGCCAAAACTCACTTAAAAAATGTCTCACTTAGCAGTATAAATTTTGAGCTGAAATGTGGTCGTAAGTTTAAAAAACTACCTGTATTTTTTCTTTCATTAGTGTTATATTTAACAATGGAACACAGGTATGGTTGGTAAATGAAACCAACAATTATCTATGCTGGGAATATGCAACAAGATATGGCTCACTGTTATATCCTATTTCCCTTTGTTTCTTAGGAATATTTGGTTGACCATCTCTAGAAAACCATTACCTGGCCTCTGACCCAGCAGTGAAGTTCTACAATTTTAAAAGAGAATTCCATTTCAAGTTCCTATAATTTAATACAGGTAGTTCCTTGACTTACAAGTGTTTATTCAGTGCCCATTCAAAATTAAAATGGCACCAAACAAAGGAACTTATGATCTCTGCCTAAAGTTAAAGCCTTTACAGCCCCACCTCCCCACCAATCACATGAACAAAATTTGGGCATTTGACAATCCAACTGTCTTTAGACCAATCACAACAGTCCCCCAACTATCCTGCCCCACTGGGTTCCTGCAGTCCCAAACCTTCTTCCCAGTCCCAAAAATGACATCCGCTTCTGGGATGGCTCCACATGGTCGCCATTGTGTAGGAAGGCTGTGTGATGGAGAGGCTTGCTTGCTCAAGGAGATCTTTCAAAAAAGTAAGTGGCCAAGCTGTGATGGGGGATGGAAAGAAGGGTATGGGAAGCAATGGGGTGGGAAAACTGGCCCATGGCCAGTGCGGACCCAGTGAGGCAGGAAAGAAGGCCCAAGGCCTGCAGGATTCCTGGGGTGGGAAGCAGAGCATGGGCTGCCTGAGGGGATAGGGGAGTCCCTGAGAGGTTTGGGGAGCTGGAGATGCTGCAGTGTAGGCTTGGGCTTGCACTAGATCAGAGGCAGAGCAAAGATTAGAATCATTAAGTGAGATGATCATATGCATGTTTTTCTTAATTACTATCATGACTTATGACTGAAATGGGCAGGTTCCATTATGGTCGTAAGTCAAGGACTACCTGTACTTACTATTAAATAAAGTGCAATATACAGAAGATCATTAGCAAATCTAGTAACAGTTCATAATCTATGGCAGAGCAGTTCTAGCAGCTTGCTAATTTTTAATGCAGGGTTCTCAGGGACTGAAGCTACAGCTGTCTGCATATAAAACATGCTCCTACCTTCTGAGCTATGGTAAAAAAAAGGAGTGGATTAGAGAAGGAAAGTAATGAATACGGAATATACTTTTATGTTTACCAACCAGTTTCAAAAGTTTGGCAACCTAGTTGCCGTTACTATCCATTTTTATAGTGTTTAGTTACTATTAAAATATATGCACAGTTATATAATTCTTTCAGAATCGTAATTTGGAAAAAAAAATTCTTAATATCTGTTTCCAAATAGTATGTTCTAATCACTTTGTGTTGGAAATATCAAACAAGTCATATAAATAAAAATAGGTAAAAGACAATTAAAGGGCAACTCAAAATTTAATATATTGAGTGTTAATATCCATTATCACACCCAATTTCTAACATCTTTTTTTTATAGCTATAAACCTTGTTAGAATCAGGCACACGAGTCATGTCTTGGAAAAAATACTCACCCGTAACCGATGATCATCCACAGTCCAAATCCTACTGGCATAGTCATTTGAAGCAGCTAATAAGTAGGAACCCTATGGAAATGATTTTTAAAATGTTTTCTATAATAACCATTTTTTACAACCTGCAATTTCTAAGTAATTTTGTTTCACATTATTTTATGATCTCTTATCTCAATCTAGGCCATTGCCTAATCTTATCACTTCATTTGGGGTTTATTTACAAGTTTTTAAGCTTCATTACTATTACATATTATCCCCCTCTTGTCTACCCTGATTCAATTTTTCCCCTCCATTATCTTCCGATTTATTTGCCTCATCCATTATTTCTCCCATTCCTAATTCTTCTTTCTTTGCCAGTATCCTGCACAGAGAAGTTTTGCTTCATTAAGAGGTCTCAGTTTAAAAAGCTGAGATCATATACCCATCTAATTGCCTCCAATACTTAAAACTCCTTTATTGTTTTATGTTGGATAACAATTTCAGCGGTGTCTACTCAATACTTTATACAAGGAGACAAGCTGACTATATCACAATGTATCAGCAAATACTCTTCCACACATAGCATTTCTACAGCTTGATGGAAGAGTAACTGCTGGGAGTTAGATGGGAAGCAATATTCTGGGCAAATCAGACCTTTTACTATTCATCACTGACCTCAGCAAAACATTGTTGCCCTCTCTTGTAGAAGTAGTACAGACTTAAGTTATATGTTTCAGCATCATTAAAAAAATAACCCGCTCATGGTATATGCTCACAGTATATATACTGCTTATTTTTACAGGCAACAGGCCTAACCTTTGCAGGTAAAAAGAATAAAATAGTGTTACTAAAAAGATGATATTTTTATACCATTTCTGAGCAATTGCTTAATTTTCCAGATGATCTGACTTTTAATGTACATTGGTATACTCAAGGAAGTGGATGGACATATCAGAAACTATGGGTTCAGAAAATTTTGAAAGCAGACATAAAATTAAAACCAAAGCTTTTCTTTTAGGGAGGGCAGATAATCAGTTGGAAAAAAACATGGAACTTAGTTTTTATTGATGACATCAATGGCAAGGTGGCTATCTGCCCAAAAAATGGAAAGAAGAAAATATGCCCACAATGGAAGAATTGTATTTATTTGTATCTCACTTTTATTATTTTTACAAATAAGGTGACAAACATATCCAACAACACTCCTCTTCCTATTTTCCTCACAACAACAAGAGGCTAAATTGGACTGAGAAGGTGTGACAGGCCCAGTGGCCCAAAATAACCTAGCTGGCTTTCATGGCTAAGGAGGGATTGGAATTCATGGTCTCT
This sequence comes from Pseudoxenodon macrops, assembly GCA_032467955.1. Classification (NCBI taxonomy): domain Eukaryota; kingdom Metazoa; phylum Chordata; class Lepidosauria; order Squamata; family Pseudoxenodontidae; genus Pseudoxenodon; species Pseudoxenodon macrops. Next base: position 440,017 of record JANHFT010001725.1, read on the forward strand.
GCTTTCTAGTCTAGTGGCTTAACCACTAAACCAAACTGGCTCTTGAAAGTAATGGAGTCAGTTGAGATGGTGAAATTAACTGCTTTTCTTAGAGACAATAATTTGATAAAAATTTCTTTTGACTTGGAGGCCACTGTTAGATTTCTTATAAGACAAGGAAACAAATCAACTTGACTTTGGAATTTGAGGGTTGGATTGAATTAGAGAAATATTATAGCTTTTAAAATATAGAATTATTCACATTTTGCCATTCATTACCTTTGGATTAAAATCAAGAGAATATTTTATGAAAATGGGTATTTTAGAAAGTTATTAGTGCTTTAAGGTATCAATATCTAGCACATCACTTATGATATTTCCAAAACAGTCAATATATACTGATACCAAGCAAATTGCATTTTGTAGCAATTCAATCCTATTCCATTATTTATTTTTATATTTATTGTTCTTCTGGAAATGCCGTAAGTGATGGGCTAGTGAAGCAGGACAGAACATATTTGCAAAAAATAAATACATCCATACTCACAGCATTATCAAACTCTACACTAGTAATCCCTGCATTACTGCCAGATAGGGAGGCTTTAAATTCACACTTATCTGTAATACAAAAGAAAAGATTTAGGAGGCAAGAAAAATCATGAATGACCATCAGTTTCATTCAATCTAGCCAAGAAACATATTCACCACAAAAAACCACAAAACGGATCATTTAGAATTAGTGATACATCATTTCTATATCTTGATTCATAAATCTGATTTATATCCAAGGCAGGTCATAAGACTCAGTTTTGATTACTCTGCCTTATAATGATACTCTTCAGTATTTGGGCACAGAAAATTCTCTTTCCCAAACCTAAGTATTTCACTATATTCTTCTAATGGAAATGGTAGGGATTATCAAACCAAGATTGTGCTGCATCACTAGACCCATATATGATCTCCTATTGTCTGGAAAAGACATTTTCTCTCTCCAACGCACTAAGGAATTTATTTTGGGATTCCTACATTAATTTCTTAGTTCAGAATTGTTCAGAATAACTACCTTTTAAAGATATCAATTATGGAATCAACTTCTGAAGCAAAAAAGCATGTCTCCACAAATTAAAACCTCTTGTCTTTTTTATCTATATTTCTAGGACTTACCACCAAAAACTTCCCAAATTTTGACCCTCCGGTCCAAGCCTCCTGTTGCTAATAAACGAGAACCAGGGCTGAATTGGACTGCGTTAACCTCCCCATCATGTGCATCCTAAGAAGATGAAAAACAATACAGACAATAATTACTGTTGATTTCAGGACCCAGATCTGTCAGCCTCTAACAGCATACATAAAAGAACTGAATGAGGTTCTAACAAAGTAACCCCCCCAAAAAAGTCTATCAACTCTTGAGTTCTTCAGCATGCATTTCCTGTTCAAAGCTATCTATAAGAAACTTTATGAGACCCAGTTTGGTTAAGACATCAGACTAGAAACCAGGACACTGTGAGTTCAATCCTGCCTTGGGTATGAAACCAGCTGGGTGACTTTGAATAAAGGCACCTAGGGACAGTTTTTTTGGCATTTACCTCCTAAAATGCTGCATTCAGCAAAATACTGATGAAATAATAAAAAACTACATGTTTAAAAGCAGTCAAGAAAAGAATGGGATATTAGTAAAACAGTAAATCTGACTATCTTATATATCAGAATGAAAAAGAAAATTTGAGCTAATTTTGCATTTATAACGTTAAAAGGTAAATGTTTCCCCTGTCCAGTCATGTCTGGCTCTAGGGGACAATGTTCATCTCTGTTTCTTAGCCAAGGGAATCAGCATTGTCCAAAGACTTTTCCGTGGTCATCATGTGTCCAGCATGATTATGCTTCCCACCAAAGTGATACTTGTATTTGCATGCTTTCAAACTTCTAGGTGGGCAGGAGGTGGAGAAGTAACGGGAACTCACCCCGTCATACAGTGCTCAGGTCTTGAACCCAGGCTGTCAGCTTTCCAGCTGAAAAGCTCAGCATCTTTAATGGCTGAGCCACTGCATCCCCTTTATAAAGTAAAGCAACTGCTAAATTTGTATTTGAGTGTGGATGTTTGTATGTATTTTTCCTAGATTATGTTTAGTACTTATACAATATGAAGTGATTTCACACTGTTTAGGGTTAAATGCTTACATTATAGAAACATATTTGTTGTGTGTTTATTCCATGTCATTCATAAAAGTATTCCATATATGTGATGTTATTTTAATGACTTTAATTTAAAAAAACTATAGAAGTTAAAAATAGAAAAGTGATACGGAGTCAGAAAAAAATATTTGCAGGAAATAAAGAGGTCTCAGCTTGAAAACTAAAAATCATGCACGTTAGAACACATTCCAGAACTGTCAGCTCCTTGACTGGTTTTGTTGGGAGAGAGTCAACTCTAAATGCTTTCGACTGCAAGCAACATGAACTGACAATACCCACATAATATCAGCAGCTTCATGACATCTGACAGCATTACTGGAGCATGGATGTGATAAAAGAAAACTGTTGGGAGCTCTGGAAGTTGTGGATGTGCAATTTCACTAGTGCAATCAGACCATTCTGTAATCATCATTGACCTCAGTATTTATTACTATTTCTCAGGTTTTGGCTGGTTTAAAAGACCCCATTTCTTGTTGCAAAAGCCACACTACAATTCTTTCCAAAGTCACTAAAGCCTCATTGGCTAGCCATGTCGGGAACATACAGCATCTCATCAGGAAAACAAAGAAATAATTGACTGAACATGAAGTAAAACCTGAAGCACTTTACATGGTTACACTGCAAAATATCACCCAAAAGTAAATGGGAAAACTACTCAGTAAAACATCTTAATTTTTTAAGACAGTGAATCCAAGACATACTTACAAAGACACACGCTGCTGTGTTGGGTAGTCTGACCTCTCTGCTTGCAGTAGGATGTACATCAGTATTATCTTGGGGGATAGGATATGAGGATAAAGAACGCCTCCTGAGAAAGTTACATCAATATGCAAATAAGTATATAAGGAAAATTAACTATGTCTCCAGACTATAGGCAGGGGATGACCTCAACTACACAATAGGTAAAAATGGAAGGAAAGGCAAGGAGTCTTAAAACAAATTCAAATATTCAACAAAAACAGGGAATCAATACCCAGAGATGGTTGTGCATATTAGGGATTCCTTTATAGCCTTTGCATCTAGTTTCTGACATGAACCCAAATAATTGCATAAAAACTCCTTATGCCAGAATGGGCAAAAAGTTATCACCATTACAACTGTTGCACTGAATCCCAAATTAAAATTGTTTGAGTTGAGGTACACCAATATTTATTTATTTGTTTATTTGTTAAATACCTACTATTGTTAAGTCCTTTTTCCTATACAAGGTAAATTCTATTTAGTTGCTAAGGTTCATAATCTATGATTAATGCCTGATTTAAAACTCACATTTTATTATTAACAGAGAGCTTCTATGTAACATTAAAAAAAACAACCCAAAACCCTAAAATGACTGGGCACAGCAATCATGTAGATTATTTCTTCCCTAAGTACCGTATTTTTCGGACTATAAGACGCACCTGAATATAAGACGCACCTTAGTTTTTGGGGAGGAAAATAGGGGAAAAATCTGCCTACCACGTATTCATCTGGCTAGCGTCCTTAGTCTGGTCAGCT
>JANHFT010001725.1:449638-476142 GCA_032467955.1 Pseudoxenodon macrops
AGATTTTTTTTCTTGTTTTCTTGTTTTTGTCCCCAAAAACTAGGTGTGTCTTATACTTCGGTGCGTCTTATACTCCGGAAAATACGGTACATAACAGTATACGCATTGTACCACTGCAAGTAAGCACAATTTTTTCCTAACCTCGCCCCGTTTCTTGTGTAGCTCTGTCAATTCCTCTTGATGTTTAATCCTTAATTGAGCTACTTCTTGAAGATGAGCGTCATTTCTTGCACCATCATGTCCTGGGCTGAATTTTCCAAAGGAACAGTAGGTAAGATTAAATAAACTTATTTAATCATACAGATTTTCAACCTATAGATAGGTTAAAATGACAATTGGGACCAGAATTTCCATCACTAAGTTTTCAGGTTATAAAGTGTGAAGCCATGTGACTACTTTGCTTAGCAAAGCAATTCTGAAGTTCTGGTTGCTGTTATTATACACAGACTTCACACGACAGTGAGTTCTGACTTACTGCTGGCTTTTCCATTGGCTTTACTTCTGGAAAGCCAACAATGAATGTTGGAAATTGCAATCAACAGGGACACTGCAATGGCTGGAATTCTCAGGACTGGTTATAAGTACCATTTGTTCATTGCCAGTGTAACTTTGAACTGTAGCAGAATGGTCATTAAGCAAGGACCTTTACTGAACAAGAACTAATATCTCCATATGTAGTATTGATTTTCCACTGACATTTCATTGAGATTACATTAAGCAATTTCCATTTATCTTGATACTGTATGCTACTGATCTCTATTTAAAAGAATGAAGTCTCCGTTTAAGGACCATTTGGATGTCTGGTGAGAGGAGGGCTTAACTATCATTCCAAATGTCCAAAAAATTAAAATCATTCAGTATACCATGAACAACATTTTAATAATATAATACTTTGCATGAATTTATATATTCACATGACATTACACAATTTGATGTAATTTACATCAGTTGCATAACTTATCACCAAGTAGTCCTTGCCCTACAACCACAATTGGGACAAGAATTTCCACTGTTAAGCAAGGCAGTTGTTAAGTGAGTCATTGTACTTATTAAGTGTATTGTGTGGTCATTAAGTGAATCCGGTTTCCCACACTGATTTTGTTTGTTGGAAGCCTGTTGGGAAGGTTGCAAATGGCAATCACATAACCTCAGGATGCTGCAATGATCGTAAATACATACTGGTTGCCAAGCACCAGAATTCTGATCGCTTGACCATGGGGAATGCTGTGACAATGTGAAGATTGATCATAAGTAACTTATTTCAGTGCTGTTGCAACTTCAAATAGTCACAAATTGAATTATACTTATATAAATAGTACATATGTTATAAAATTAAGATTACATTAACATAATAAAGCATGTACAACATGTACAGTACCAAACACAAAGTTTTGCAGTAGCTATTAATAGTAAAAAAAATTGTCATGAATATTACACAGGATGCCCAAAAATGCCCTGATATATTGTTGGTTTTAAAGAAGCCACAATAACTCACTAGAATTGATTCAACAAGTACCTGATCTCATGCCGGCTTGGCAAATCATACTTGTCCACTTGTAGCTTGTCAGCCAGCACTGAATGGAAATCTGACTTCTCCAAGAGCTTGTTATCTAACAGTCCGAAATATTTAATTTTAAAAAATGGGAAAAGAATGTTATTAGTTGTGCAGTCGATTAATAAGTTTGCTATGCCATTATACTCTTTGGACTCGTGTAAACTTTTACAGAGAAATTATACTTATTTCAGACATGCTCTTGTATTGCAGTGAAAATATGCCTAACCAAGACGACATTCTCTCACAGTGTACAATAGGATTATGAGTTCAGACATGTACAACTAGGCTTATGTAAATGAATGAATTCTACTTTATAACCTGGTATTTTGAATAACAGAATCTGGAAGGGGGTTCTCTGATGTAATCACAAAAGATTGTTCCAGATTGCAAAACCTTTCTTTCACCAAATGGGTACTGCCTGAGAACAAATATCTGAAGCAATCAAGTAATTCTCCGTATGCTATTGAACCAATGAGAAGGTTCCTTGTCCCTGAGCAGAATGTAAACAAGAAGTATTCAAAGTTCAGGGTTGGGAATCTATATTTTATTACAAACCCAAGCACACAAAAATGGGCCAGTTTGATGTAGTGCCTAAAGCACCAGGCTAGACTCCAGGAGACCGAGAATTCTAGTTGTGTTTTAGCATGAAGCCAGCTGAGTAACTCTCTCAGTCCTTGGAAGGAGGCAATGACACTTCTGAAACTCTTGCCAAACTCTTGATTCAAACACACACACACCAAATATAATATGCAAATAGCATTATGTCTCATTGAACTGAATACATCCTAAATCTTTGTTTATATAATACATTAATCCATAGTTAATTGAATTCATCAATTGTCTGTATGTCTATAACATAAAAGTGCCACAACACAGAGAATCGCAAACCAGTGAACAAATTTTAGCCTAATGTATTATGTGAACCTGGATTAAGAAACAATAACGTGTTTATAAATTTATGAATAAAATTATAAGTGAAGATAAAATTAGTAACACACACGCCTTTTTTCATACAACATATCATTCCTGCTTTTCTCTTTGAGATTTATTTTCTGGAATCTATTGAAGAAAAATTGTATTCAATTCAATTGCATTATAAAAGAGTTCATTGGGAAATTTCGCTAGTTTACTGAAACTTTACTAAAGTTTACTAAAACTTTACTGAAACAGGTCCAAAACCTCATCAACCAAACTTATTAAACTACAGTAGCAAAAGAAAAACCATCCTTTATCTAGTCGAGCAATCACAATATTTATAATTGAATTCACTGACAATTCTGGCCTGCTAGTTAAAGTGAAGATTTTCAGTTGATTCTTCCGAAAGCTCTTACATTGCAAGATTATCTCTTCAAAGGCCTGTCTTTGTAACCGGTCTCGACGCTTCAGTTCATCCAGGATATGCCGCTTCCAGGTGGGGAAGCTCGATGTCTTAAACCCAACAGACATGTTGCTGGAGATCGGAGACGTTACACTCTGTCCCAAAAAACCCAAGTCATCTGGCTGCGGGTTTCCCCTATGACAGAGTGGGTGTAGGAGAGCTGGATCCAGGACTCTAAAGAATAGGATAACGATAACAAGGCAGTTGGAGGCAAGTCAGGCAGCCCGATCGGGGCTGGGAAAGGAAGAGGAAGGGGGTCATGTCCGAGAAGACCAGGAGAGAGAGTGGAAGGGGACCAGAAGATTGGGAGGCGTCCAGTCATCCTGGCTGCCGGGCCCACCCAGGAACAGACACCAGACCAACGGGCAAAACTCACCGCTGACCATCGAGGAGAAGGAGGGGGCCAGTTGGGTGCTGCCTTCACCTGGAAGGCCCCTCCGCGCCCCCCTCGATCGGGCCGCAGCCCCCATCCATTTCCGCGACAGTCTTTCACAGAGCTCCCCCCCTGGTCCGAGAGAGATGGCGTCACTAGCGGGCTTTCTCTTCCTGCGTCGCAGACTAATCACATTAGGCTCCAACCTCGATGCCTGACTCACAAGACCGCCCTTCCTGCAGAACGTTAGCGATCGCGCGTCGCTAAATCAGTTACTACCTCGCTGGCCCATCCTTACGAGCGCCCTTTCTGGTTAAACGCGGGCTGCACGGCAATCGTCAAGGCAAAAGCGGGGTAGAAAATGGCTGCAGACCAGGCTCGTCAGGGCTCCCTGGATATGCGCCATTTTAGGCAAGGATGCCGGGAAGAGGCGCCTTTGCTGCACGCCACTTTGGGCGGGGAATTGTGGCATCGTTGCTCCCAGTTACACAGATCGATGGAGGAGCGCTCTTTGGGACACATACACTGGGCTCAGTTTCACCTCAAGCGAGCCGCGGACGACGTTACCTTTCCCCTCCCCTTCCACGCGGTGCTCAGCCCAACTTCTCTGCCAGCAGATACCGCGTAGAATAGACCAATGTTCCTCAGCCTCAGCCGCTTTAAAATGCGCTGGCTGGGGGATTCTGGGAGTTGAAGTCCACGCACCTTAAAGCCGCCATGGTCGAGAAACGCCGAAGTAAACCAGAGTGCTACAAATCTTAGTTCAGTTTTATAAATGGTGCGTTATTTTTATGGCGCTGAGTTTGTATCCGTGTGTTTTTTCCTTCAACTCCGGTCGCCGTTTATCCAGCGCGAGCGATGATAACGGATCGCGCAACTCAGCTTTGGGGAAACGGGTGCTGCCCTTAGTTTCTGTTTGTTTGGTTTTCCTCCTAAATAAGGATGGCAGTGAAAGATAATTGGTTTCTTTTAAAAATGGGGCGATTTTAACAGTCTGCTCCAGGAGTCCAGCAAAAGAATGTTAGTTGTAATTTTATGTCGGCTTTACAGAACGAAGTAGAAACAGTTCCAATTTTTTTTTTGCCATGATCTTTATTTTCCAGTAGCTGTTTTAGAAATTTTAAATATTTTATATTTTGAAGGCATTTGAGGGATTGTATTGGTTTGAGCTTCCTTACCATTATAGAGTTTTGATTAATGTACATGGGTGAATCTTGTCTGTGATAAATAACCTTCCCGTGCACCTTCCTTCCTCCTTCCTTCCATCCATCCATCCAACCAATCTGCACACTTTCTTCAGTAGCTATTTACAACATTCTCAAAAACAGGCTAGGGATTACTAGGCAGGAAATTTTCATGTGAATATTCATGTGAAACTTTGTTGTACTAAACATGTACTGTACATAACTTTTGCACTCGTTTTATATTTTTCAGTTCTGGACTTCAGTTGAACACCATTTTGAAGGTTTAGAAACTTGGTTTGATTACCTAGGTTTATCATTGGTTACAAGGTCATTTTCTAATTTTTCAAGCTAAAACTGTTTTGGTCTCAGGTAATGAATAAATGACATGTTTGTTTGCATATTTGTTTATACTATTTATGTCACTCCATTTTCTAAAGCTCTTAGTAACTTGCGTTATTGATACAATAAGATTAAAAACTATTCAGTGCAATTATAATTAATCAATTTGATGTGCCACCATTTGGGGGTAGCATAATCTTATTCATCTCCAAATACTTTTCTGAAGAGACATGACTTTGCAGCTCCCCAAAAAAGGAGGGGGTGATTCAGATATTCAGGAATAAACTGTTCCAAAGTAGGGCCATCACTAAGAAGGCTTGAATCTGGAGTCCCTGAGGATGGTATTCCAGTGGTGATGAGTTCTTCAGCAAACTTTTTTCCTCAGCAAATCTTTTCTCCCATATCTAATTGGATTGGAAAGCAATCACAAACATATCCCACAACATGTACTGTAGAACGTCATAAGTAATAACATATTGACTTATACCTGGAAACAAACTGGTGGCTCAAAGTAGTGAATGTTGCAGTAATTCAGTGGTGGGGTGATAAGGGTATGAATAGGCATAAAACCTCCTGATCTATAAAAGGATGAAACTAGTGCACAAGATGTAGCTTGTGCACTAGTTGTCCCACCTGTAATGGCTTCCATCTGTTTTCATACAGCTGCAGGTATCAGCTCTGCTAGATAGCTCAGGTCAGCAAACACATTCCACAAAACACATTCCACAAAAAATAAAGCTCACCTTTATTGTTACAGGCTATAATTGTGAATGTCTGACAGTGTTTCCCTTCCTGTTGTCTTACATTAAAAGAACCAAGATGAAGTAATTTAAGTTTCTTGTGTGTTTTGTTTTCTATTGTACTGATGTTTGAGCAATGGACAAAGCTCAAATTGTGCTAATGGTCTCCACATATCTTTTCTAAGGTTATCTCTGTGTTCTGTATGAAAAATGAGTCCATAAGGAACCTCAAGATGCAAACCAACTCTATCTACATAAACATGTCAAAAGTGGTCTGCCTTTAAAATAGCTTCCAAATCCACAGCACTCTGCCTTAGCAAGATTCAATCTAATCTTACTTCTCTTCATCTAGATCTTAATAGCTTCCTAGCACTAAGTCAGGATCTCCATCATATCTAGCCAGCTTGGGTTGGAGGTTCCTCACCTGTGTTGGTGGTTGACCTCTCCCATCTTCAGGGATGTATCAAACAACAGAAAAGGCCCAGACCCTACAGGAGTCCATGATGGAGTGAGGCTCAACCTCTCACCAGAATTGGAAAAAGGTAAAATATTAAAGAGTCATTTACAAAGGAGAATAATAAAGTGGCATACATTACAGCTTGCCATGTGGAACAGACTAAAAATACTTTGTGTATTTAAAATTTATAAAACAATAAGCTTCATTGTGAGGGGAAAAGATGACTTTATAGCTAGTCTGAATGTTACAAGTATTCTAGAGACCTTCAAACTGGACACACTCAATCACTCATATAGTGATGAAAAGTCAGGTGCACTGAGCATTAGACTGTAGAGTATCTGAAAAGGATCTACTGTATTGATTCCAGTAATTTGGGCTCTTTTTAAGTATTGAAAACTGAAGCAAAAGATCTTAAAGTAGAATGGTGTGGTAGCTTTTGTAGGAATTAATGGTGCTTCTAATTTTTAATAGGCAGGGAAAGAGCCAAGAAACATGACTCAGAGTTAAAAATAGCTCTCCTAAGAGCACAACAAAAGCTTTGTCACTGTCTTGCACAGTAGAGCCAGAGTAAGTGACAGTATAATGAGTGTTTAGGGTAATAAACAGCTAATATATGTATACCATTAAGCATAGTATATACTGCCTTACAGAAGTTTTGACTACCACTAGCTTTTAACTATTTTTAGTCTGGAATGCAGAAAAAAACACCTCAACCCTCCCTCCTGTAATTTTACAACTAAGACTGTACAAATAGTCTCTGATGGGTAACGGATTATGAGGAAGTAAGCTCAACCTATAAATGTAAGTCATATAGTATAAGGAGAACCTAAATCACTATTAAGTTTGATCAGAGCCATCTAGTTCCAATATGTAGTGTATTGCTGAAACAAATGATTTATTTCTCCTTCTTTCCTGAGAGGCATGCAACCTTCTGGCAAAAGGCTGCATTTTAAAAATGTTCAGGGAAAGAAAAGATAATTTTGATTATATTTAAATTAATTGTAATTCACTGTGGCAGGAGATAAGTAACATCTTGAAAAAAACATTATTGTGCATAATAAGTACTTGAATGGGAAACTACCAGGAAATATCAGTAAATACCAGTGGTAGGTTAAACTTAAAAAACAGTGGCCAAACACTTCAATATGCTTGTCAAAAAATGAAATGGATTTCTAGGAATTAAGCTTCACTTGAGGGACATTTTACTTTTATATAATCATGTCCTGTATGAACTTGCTATTTTGCCACATTAATAATCAAAATTGGGAAACGACTTTTGAAGGATCCTGGTAGTTAAGAGTTATGGTGTGGGACAGGTTGGGTATACTTTTTCTGGACTGTTCAAATGCAATCACAGCTGTCAACTGTTTTCAATTTAATTTATCCAATTAGTAAGGCTACCAGTTCAAAATAATTGTTAGGCCTTAAAAGGGATTGGTTCAAGAAACCCATACTGGCAGTTCAACTTAGAAAAACTTAAGTCAAGACCTGTCGAAATAAAAGTGCTCTACCACTATTCTAGTGAAGGAATTCATGGAGTAAGTATGGGACTATACACCTTAATGTTGTGAGGTTGACAAATAACTGCTTTAAACCCGTACAATTTAATAATGTTATGTGTCTGAATTGGAATAGCAAAATTTTAATTCTGTGGTATGTACTTTTAAATATTCTCTTTATGTAGTAATATCTGCTGGAAAAAGAAAGTTTAAATATATCTCAGGCCATGTTAAAAGTTGCTTGGAGCAATTCTGCTACTGTTACCGCCAGCAGCTTTTGGCAGATTTTCATAGAAAGGAATTGCTGGATATGAAGAAAATAACTTCTTTTTGTGGATGCCTTTTACCATTAAGCTTTTACTAGGGCACAGACAGATAGATGGTTGTTGCTTTGGGGGCATGAATAATTGAATTACATTTTTTAAAATGTAAGTAGTCAACAAATTACAAATTAATCAATCTCTAACTAAATTCTTAGATATACTGTATATTAAAAGATGGGGACAGTGTTATGGCTGAAATAAAAGCTGTGAACTGAACTGTCAGAACCAGATTGTGGTTCCCTATTTTGCATACGCCCATTATACCCAAGGAAACTATTCCTTTTACGGAACAAAGTCCCATCATCTTCCTTGTTTGCTGAAAAGGAAGAAGTATTGGTCATTTTTAACAGAATGAAATTCAGTAGAGGCACTGGAGATGCGGCTCCCTGCTATTCTTTAAAGCAGGTTTCTCAACTCCATCTGCTGTTCCGAGAATTATGAGAATTGAAGTCCCCACATCTTAAAATTGCCAAGGCAATTTTTTTGACCATTTAGTGGTCAAAGGCAAACCTAATAAGGACCAGGCAACAATATACAATACCTGTGCAAAACTGCAGGCTTATTTAACTACAGATGTTAGTCTTTTAAGGACTTGTGCCTAATCCCATCATCATTCCTCCACTCATTAACAAGGCTATTTCTGGCACTGCTGATGCATCTAAAAGACAAGCAGTTCCTTAACAGCAGCAGCTCTTATACAATCAAACTTGTTTGGTTTTCTCTATAAGGATTCAAGGTCGTGATTGCAAATCGGAGCCCTAGAATTTCCAGCTCTACAATTCAAATTCTCATAAAATATTGTATCTTTTTGTTGCTTGCTCTTCCCCTCTATATTTGCTTATATACAAGCTAAAATGTTTATTTTCTTCTTTTTAAAAACAGTACTCCTTTGTTTCTGTTATCCAATCAGATTACAATAAACAATTAAAGCTACCAAGACTGTACCCTTAATTAAAACATTGAGGATGAGACTGATTTGGGTTGTTGTTAGCCACAACAAAAAATAAAGAACACGGATAATTAAAAATAAGTATAATTGTATGAGACTTTATCATAAAACTGCAGATAACTTTGGATGGGTGAATATCACAGCTGTTGCAATATGAACTGTAAATAAAATGTGCAAAAAAGATAAATTAGCAAGAAAAAGGTTTTTAGTTTTTCCCCGCAATATAGCAAAGTACATCTGTTCACAGCAATTTATAGCACAGATTCATCTGTTGTCTTCTGTCCTGTGCTGTATATTGTCAAATATGCCAGTATATGGTTGAAATCCTAACTACTTACAGGATAATTTACTCCTGTAAAGTCCATCTAGCACTCTTAAATCTTCAACATATTTTTAATACATCTTCCTGCCATGGATAAGTTTAACATCAATGATCAGTTTGTCTTTCTCTGTGGCAGGATCCATTGTATAGAATAAATTACCACTGAAGTTGCAGTAAATTTCTTCTGCATTAAACTTCAGGAGGATCTTAAAATTTATTTTTCACAAACCTCTTAATGTTACTGTTTTAACATTTATATTTGATACCATTCCTATTTAATTGGTTTTTACAGTGTTTTTAATGTTTCTTGGATGCTGCCTAGTATCGTTAAGGGAGCAAGATGATACACCATGGTCTATAGAATTTATAAACAGGTAAAATCTCACTCATAATGGTATTTCTAAACCATTCATCACTAGAAGCAAATAACCAAAAGGAAAGTTGTAACTATTTGCTATACCAATCATTCAGAAGTGCTTCACAAAGTGTATTAGCATTAAAAAAATGTACCTCTTCAAAACAATTATCTCCATTGCAATACTTGCAGGGATGCCCACAAGATGTGGTCAAAAAAATAATGACAGTGCTTAAGACAGAGTGAGAGAAGCTCCATATTTTATGTTGTTTGTTTGAACTATTGTAGCTGCCATCTTGAGTTTCTGACTAAACCTGTGAACATCTCTGAAAATTTGTGTGTAGCTAGTTTGAAGGCTGTCCCCTTCACTGTTTTTTCATGTACATTCCCAAGAAAGGAACAAGCTGGCAAGTGCAATTCATAGGTTGCCTAGGTGTACCTATGTAAACGAGTTGGCAGTTTTCAATTACCAATGAAAGACATACAAAAGACAGCTGATTTAATGCATTAAATGCATCCTGAGAAGTATTTCTTCAGAATGCTTTGCATTACCCAAGTATTAGCTATTAATCACTGAATTTCAGGATCATGTGGAGAGCCATAGAATTCATTCCTGCAAGAAAAGCTACCTTTGCATCAAACATTATTATGAACAAGTTGGAATGGGCTGTGTAGTATACATAATCAGAATTCTTACTGTATAATTTCTACTTTTCCACAATTAAGTATAGTGGGTGTTTATCCCTGAATGCAGTGCTGGATGGGAAGCTATCATTTTCACCTATATTCAAAATCCCTTCTATGTTTCTAAATATGCACTACAGAGCTGTCTACAAGAAACCTTAGGTAAGTCTGGATGGAACTCTTATTCAGTTCTACAGCTTACCCTTGTATTCCAATTGTTTAGAATTCATAGTAAAACCATGACTGTAAAATCATATTGGTCTTCAAAAAAGATGGTGATACTGTGTTAATACAGTTTAAAATCTATCGATGTTTTAGTTAAATCTTAGAATCTCATTCTGTAGGGCTAATGGGAATGGCAAGATAGGCTGTACAGTTAGAACTGGGGTAGTGGTAGAGAGAAGCAACCACGCTTTAAAAACATTATTGTATTCTGTTACAATGTTACAAATTGTAGCTAAAATCATTAAGCGTTCATGACAGCTGGATCTCCATGGAAATTTAACACATTAAAAGAACATGGCTATTTTTAGACCTGAGAAGTTGGGAAATCTATGTGTGGGAAACAAGCTGCTTTTCAGACCTCACAGTAACTCAATGGGAAGTGGCTAGGATAAATTAATTAGGTGACAAAAGTAACATATCTGGTTCTCAGAAAGAATTTGCTCGCAGTTAGAGATAATCTTTCTAAATCAAGAATTGCAATGGTCCTTATATGCTCTGTGCTGGTATACAATTTCAGTATATTTGATCCTTGATTCAGATAAATGAAATTATGTAAAACAAAACACAATATTATTATTAATATGTAATGTGCATGGAGTTTTAAAAGTCAGCTGACAATTAGATCAATTCATTTCTAAAACATCAGTAATATTTTAGTAGGACTTTCCCTTCATAGATACGGTTTTGCAGTCTGAAGATAAGATCAGCCCCAGTTGAATCAGAGCCAAGTTCTATCTAAAATCAACCATCTTTTTCCATAGTTGTCGGGTCATATTCAGATTGCCTTCCAGGTCATTGGTGTCACTCTCTGAGGGGATGGCCATTTGATTGGACTCCTTCAAGTAACCAGCAAACCCAATGGATTTCCAAGAGGCCTGATGGGTGGCTCAGCTGAAGCTTTAGTCACTGCTAGGAATAGATGGATGGAGCATTGGACTGCATCTCCCATGCAGCCTTTGTGCCAATCCTGGGACATCTTTTGGTTACTGAGGAGCTTTGGCCAATGAAGCGCAAGAACAGATGCCTGGAGCACTACTGGAATAAGACCTGGGCAAATCAGATCAAAGCCAGGTAAGAGCATTGGTACTCCATTATCCTGCCATCTACATTTTTCTTTCTTTTTACTCCCTTCCATTCAAGCCATGGCTCATTAAGTACAGTATTTATAAATATTGAATCCCAAACCATAATTATAATGAAAAAGGATGAAATAGTACCTAAAAGCAACAAATATGTGCAGTGAAATACTGATAAACATAAAATATAGTAAAACATTGGATTGTTTCAACACGTAACCAACATTCTATTGTTTGGGATGAAATCCATTGCCCAAAATCCATATTTTTGTCTTGTTATTTCCAATATTTACTGGATCAAAGTACATAAAATTGAGACTTTGTAAAATCAGCCATTGCCCTAGACTCAAGCTGTTTTGTTTCAATAAACTTTTTGCATGAAGGGATCTTAAAAATTCCTGAGTGCCAGCAGTGCTACTTACTCTGTCAATGGCGCCTTAAAAAAAATCTGCACAGCCTTTCCCCCATTTACTCTTCTTTAATTCTGTTCTGGAGCAATGTGAGAAAATAAATTGACCCTATTATACCAGCCTGCTGCATTTGCTACTTTCCACCACAATTAAGTTTCACCAGACACTTTGTTCATAGCTCCATTCAGCTTCAGCAGCATAAAATGTCTCCTTCAAATTTCTTCAAGTCATGGAAACGACAGACAACAGAAGGCAAATGGAACTTAGTTCATATAAATATATTGAACAGTAGCAATCAGAGATGAGGATGTCAACACTTTATTTAATAACCATAAACAATCTGCAGTGGCCAATCATAATAACTTGCTTCTTTTGTTGCTTTTTTAAAATTAGCAATGAGCACAGAAAATCAAAGACACTATTCATTGCACAATTTTATTGCAAAGCTTTTTACCTAATGTTTCAGATGGATACAAAAATATAAAGCAATAATCATTGTGGTCAATAAGATAATACAATTTTAGAAATAATTTTAATTATGTTTTTGCAGTTTAAAATATATACAAAACAAATTAAGAAAACAGAAATCCAACAAATTAGTTATTAAGTTATAATACTAAAAGAAAAGAAAAAAGAAAAACAAATTAACATACTAATTTAATTTAAATCACCTAAATAGATCACATATTCAATTAATAACAATATATCAAATTACACATAGAAATGTGTCTACTTTTGCACAATATTATGAAATCTGTAACATGGAGTATTGTGTCTTAATTAGCATGTAACAATAATCTTTAAAAATGTGATACATTTCTTGAATCCAGTCTGTGATATCCAGATAATAGGACTTTTCTTGTCCTTCTGTATAAATCTTTGGGCTATTCCTCACATTTGATATAACCAATGTTTCTCAAAAGTGATCAGGTTTCACGATTTTTAAATATAATTCACAATAATACTGGATCTTTAACTTCAAACTATTTAAACTTGGAAATATTTACTCATCCATCTATTAATACATATTACTACTACTACAAAAAAGAAACCAGAACTTGCCACAGCCAAATGTATTACATTGCCAACAGAGACATAATCTATTCTTTTGATACATTATTGAGGAGGCTAATATTTGGAATAAACTCTTTCATGAATTAATTTTAACCTCAAGTTTAACACTTGCATGAACTGATATTCCATGACCTGATATTCTAATACTTTTTCCCATAAGCCAGAAATATCCGTAATTTCTACTTCAAAGATGTTTCTAAACCTCTGATACATTTCCAATTTAATTTAAAAAGATTCCATAAAAATGATGGCATTTCAGCCTCCTTTGAAGAGGTTAAGGCATATGATCCTGAATAATTACAACATGCTGAAATTGACCAGATTGACACTGTTGTGTAGTAGACAAAAATAATTCTATGTGTAGTTATTGAAATTCCTTAAAATAAACATTGCCAAGTTGTTAATTTAGAAACTATCCCACATTCTATCACATTTTCCACCAGAATGGAAATGTATTTTAAAAGAATAGATTATTCATTAGACTCCCCATCAAAATCTAATTGTAATTAAGCCCAAATATATATAGCTGCTTATAAACCAGGATAAGATATATTGTTTTTATTATATTTTGAGTCAAGTAATTGCCAATGTGATATTACAATGAAGTCAATATGAATTGAATATGTACAAGATAAACCACACTACACACACACATACTCACACATCTTTCTGGAAAGTTTCAGTTCCTCAAGTGTACTGTTCTTTATTCACATTATAAATAAAAAATAAGGAATTATCTGGAAAATAAGGCAATCATTGATAGATTTATGGTCCAAAGGAAATTTTATAGTTGCTGAAAATTCATAATCACTTTGTTCTCTTAAAGAACCAAGTTAGCACTTTCAGAAATTATACACTTTTGATTTTTATTGCCCCTCAATAAACCACCAAGTAAAAATATTTAGGAAACTGGTCCATTATCTAAAAATATATTTTGTCTTAATCTGCAACATACCGTAGTAATCTAAATAATACCTTCATATGTATTCAATTGATATAATTTCCAATTCCCATAATTATTCACAACTTTCTAGCTCTTGAAGGAATTGAAAAAGTTTTAAGCTTCATAGCACTCATTCATCTCAGTCTTTTAAAATCAATTTTGGTCTTAATTCATTTTACCTTATGTTTCATAAGAGAGAGGTAAAAGATTTATTCTTGTTTAAGTATTCAACTACATGGCTTGTGTGCCAAGTTAAAGGATATTAAGAGTATTTCTGAGAAATGTTCATGCTATTTCTTTTCAGGATTCATCTGGGTTTTTCATCAGTGATAGTTTCTTTCACTAGAAAGACAATAATATCCATTGTTATGACAGAATAATCAATTAAAAGTTACATTGCTCAGGAACAGGCAACACACATTTAGCTTCCTTGGCTCTGTCAGTTCACAGGCAGATGCTTTTATTTCAGACATATCAGTCTCCTCAATTAACAAAGACTACTTAATTGTCTGTACATCTGTTTAAAGTGTGCAAAAATGTGGTCTACATTGCAAAAGACAGTAGTATCTCCATTAAACTTAGAGATATTTAAAGATTATGAAGTGTTGTTATGATCACCTGGTTTAGCATATTAGTTTACAAGAGTTAATGAAATGGGTCAGATGCTGATCAGCAGAAAACTGAGTGCTATTTGCTTAGTTTACAAAAAGAAACAAAAATATCCCATAGTAAATTGTCCTACTACTGCCACTGTTTCAAATTATCTCCTCAAAGATTTGTGCTAACTGTATGATTGAATGGATTTGAGCAAATTATTATTGGAATAGTTGTATGGTTCCAGAGAAAGCTATGATACCATCTATGGCTTCCTTAATCTGCCTTACATTTTATATCAAAACCATATATAATTATAAATATATAACAACACTGAAATAGACTTGGTTACTCAGTCACCACATACATACCCTGTTTCCCTGAAAATAAGAGCTTCCCAGATAATAAGCCCAATCAGGCTTTTGAGCGCATGCGTTAAAATAAGCCGTCCCCAAAAAATAAGTCCTCCCAAAACACAGCAGCAGCCATGAGGTGACCATACTCGCTGCCTCCTGCACCTGAAAAATAATAAGACCTCCCCGAAAGCAAGGCCAAGCGCTTATTTTGGGAGTCAAAAGAAAGTAAGACCCTGTCTTATTTTCGGGGAAACACGGTACTTGGTATGCAAAAGCTTCCATATTCAATCATTAGCATTTCCAGATTGGGCTGAGAAAGGCCCTAACCCATTTCTGAAATTCTGAAGAACTGTTTCCGGTTTCAAAATGTATATGCTATGTACTATATTAAACTTACTGGCACAGCTGCTCTGCCAACAGTCCCATCCTCATTTTGGTGTTTCCTTTGAGATGGAAGTTCTGAGCTTTCTCGATAATCTCGGCCCTTGATGTGCTGCATATCAAGCACCACCTGGCTTTTAGATGGAAGAGGTGGTTTATTCTGCACTACTTCAGACCTTGTTAATTTAATGGGATTCTTGAAAGTTGACAGAGAAGGATCTAAAATGGAACAAGGCTTCTGCTTATTTTGAATCTTTTCCTTCACTGTATTGCTTTCCTCAGATTGATTAGAACAGGTATAAGAACGAAATCTGTGTGTGGGGACAAGGAAAGGTGGGGAGGATTGTTGCTTGCAAAGTTTGTTTCCATCGGTCTCTTGTAACTTGGTGAAAGGAAAGTTTTGATCAGGAATGGTTGGGAGTTCTTTCCGGGAGACCTTGAACAATTCCTGTTCTCTCTTAAATAGAAGTTTGTCCTTGGATTTTGTGAAATCATACAGAGGATTATCAATCATCTCTGGTTTTGAATATGCTTCGTCTTGCAGCAATGGTTCTATCATGCTTTTTCTCACCTCACTGTACCTGGCAAGGTTAGTAAATGAAGAGAAAAAGGAAGATTATGTAACCATTATCCAAATTTGGGAACGTTTTATAAGGTTATCTTAATTAATTGATTTTTCTATTAATTATTGTCCTATATTGTTGGAAAGGGAAGACAGGTACATTGGTTTATCAACTCTACATTCAAAAATAATTTGATTTGCCTTGGGTTTTATGCACCTTCAGATGACTGGATTTGCCATGATTCCATCTTTGGCAGCAAAGTGCCTGGAGCTGGCCAAGGAAAGATTCAAAATGATAGTGAATGGATATGAAAATAAAATATTGATTAAGCAGAAAAATATAAATACTGGATTTTATAAAATAGCAGTGACTATAGTTGTCCTGTTATATAATCCTGTTGCCTGAAGTCTAGAAATAATATGGTCTATTGAATGGACTGCTAAAGAACAAGCAAGATATGGGAAACCTAGGCCATCTCAGTGGTCTAAATTTAAACCCAAGTGGTATAAAACTTACAGTTGATCTTTTCGATTAGTTGCAAAAGGAGCAGTAGCTCTTGGAGATCCAGGAGACAGGGTGGAAGGTGTAGTAGGAGATTCTAATCCCAATAGTGTAGTATTATCTTTTGACTGTGGATCGTAATTCCAAAGGGTAGGTTGTTGATCTGGTGAAGGGATCTGCTTAAACTGGGTTGTTGCAGTGAATGGCTGAGAGGCAGCAGCCATCCGCAAGTAGCTGGCATTGTTGATCTCTGAGGGCACTGTGTTCCTGAGGAAAAAGATAAAAGTAAGAGAAATGAATAATTATGATAGAATGTATAGCTATTCTTGAGACATTTGGAGTAGTTAAGGCAAAGTCAATTTGTACTTCTTTTTAATCTCTTTAATCTCTTTAGGCTCACGATCCAAGATGGTGCCGACGATGGCTGCCTCGGTGAAATGCTCTCTAATGGTTTCTTTATTTTTTATTATTCTCTGTGATTCTCTGTGGATCTCATATTCAANNNNAGAGCATATGCACCAAAGACAAATTCCTTGTGTGTCCAATCACACTTGGCCAATAAAGAATTCTATTCTATTCTAAATAAAAAAAAATTAAAAAATGCTTTCATTTGCTAGGCTTAAAATGTATTTTACTGCATAATTTCTCTAAAGTCATTTCTGTGGGTCTCAACACAAGAATTCTAGAACAGGACATAATAATAATTTGCTGTTTTGCTTCTGTAAGGATTGCTTTGATAAACAGTTTAATTGCCTTAGCCATTTGCTCCTACCAGTGATCTAACTTCTGTTATCTTGTTTTTTTTGTACAACTCTGTGCCTGGTGGATATCTCAAGAAGTGGGGTTGCTAAGCACCCAAACCCTCTGTTCCTTGCTGCACTGCCAAAGGAAGGCATGGGCCAGGGGGCCAGAATTGGGTATTACGCTAATGCCTCAGTCTGAAGGTATAAAAGGACGCTATACATTCTCCAAGGTGTGCCTTTCACTGCATGCTTTGCCTGTATGTAGTGGTATGGTGTACCCAGCTCTTCTTTGTACAAATTAAATCTGATATTTTTCCAAGCCTCTTCTTGAGTCTCGCTCTTTGGCATTCTGGTGACTCAAATACATTTTGGGACCTTACAGTCACAAAAGGAGATGACCATCAGAATCTGAATTAGAGAGTATCAAAATCTGAACTGAAGAGTACACCTTTCCTGGAAATCTCCGACACTCACCTACTGTGGTATTGTTTTGGAAGCACAGCTCTGCAATTGTTCTGCTCTATCTTTAGTGGTGTTTCCAGTCAGGTGATCAAGCCCATGATTGCTCCAATATATTTGTAGGAAACATACCAGTCATTTGTCTCTCTCAAACTTTTAACATCTATATGAAACCTTTGGGAGTTTGGGTTCTGTAATCCAGCAAGATGGAAATGATGTTTGCTCATAAAACCAACACCAAGGTTTTTTAAAATATCAGTTATTGTTACAGTAACTGTAGGAGGAGTATATCTATGATTAGGTGATCCTCCTGCACTTGCAGCTCCTGCCTAGCTTTGGCTGGTATACAAGTTACAGTCTTAATACCTGGAAATAGCAACTAATTTCTTTATCACCACATAGTTGGACTATTGCAGCATGGTGTACACATGCCTTTCTTTGAAGACAACATGGAAACTAGAATTGGCATAGAAAGTAGAAGATAGGCTGGATAAAACCTGTTATTGCAAAATAATACTATTTTGTGGGTGCACTGATTACTAGTTGACCACCAGAATTCAAAGTAGTGGTTATTGGGTATAAAGCTACATATGAAGTGGGGCTAAATTACATCAGAGACTTCCCAACCTGAGTCTGCACATCCTGTGCAGACACTATGAAAAAAAAATCTGCTTAGGGTGTCACCTCTCTAGAAGGGCTTTGAACCACAAAATAGGCCCACATTTGGGCACCTTAATTTCTAGCATCCAGGAAGACATTGAATATCTTATCTTCTGAAGGGACATTTAGAATTTAGCTGAGAATCATTGGGCAATCTTTTTGTTATTGTTTTATCATGGTTTTAATGGAATGTTAAATGAGATAGATCAGGGGTGTCAAATTGGGTGCCCGTGGGCCAGATGTGTCACACGCAGCCAGGCCCAGCCCAGCTCCATGAAGGGGGAAAATGTCATGAAACATCACGTGACAGCAACGTGACGCCACAAGTCTGACACATGTGGGACAGATGATAGATGGATAGGCAGATGAGCAGGCAAACAGGTAGTCAGGCAGGCAGGCACCACCTATAATTGTTGGTGATGATGTTGTTTTGATAAGAAACATTATCCATTCCAGTATAGACTGAAATATCATTTTCACTGGTGACCAACTTAAAAAAGGAGGTGGAGAAACAGCAGTCTTCTTGATTTAAATTACTTCAAATCTTATGAAAGTGAGAAATAATGAAGACACATTTGCAATAGCTTCCTCACTCTTTTTAGCTTTATCGTGCTTTTCTGGCCAGTTGTACTATATTTTGCCCACAGATGTTTATTGAGATATACATTAGGGATATGAACTTTTTTCTGGCTGAAAATCTGTACCTACTATTTCTACCTGATGACATTCTGGAGGTTACTCCAATATCTACTGGCCGAGGCAAAAACAAAATGACTTCATTTCATGTACATCTACTTTTAAGTAACATTAAATAGTGTAAATATTTCCAGTCATGTTTTTCTCATTTCATTTTCTGTCACATTGAAAGTTATCTCCACAATGTATTGATAGTTATATATGAAGCTGCACCTAAGGTTTTTGGAAGCCACAAATGGTCTCAGGCCTCAAGTTGTACAGGTAAACCTCGACTCACAACCATTCGTTTAGTGACCATTTAAAGTTACAACGGCACTAAAAAAAATGACTTACAACTGTTTGTCACATTTTACAACCATTGCAGCGCCCCATGGTCATGTGATCAAATTTTGGCAACTTGCATTTATTTATGACAGTCACAGTGTCCCGGAGTCCTGTGATCACTTTTTGCAATCTTCTGACTAGCAAAGTCAATGGGGGAGCCTGATTCACTTAACAAACATGTTATTAATTGAACAGCAGAGATCTACTTAACAACTGGGGCAAGAAAGGTTGTAAAATGGGTCAAAACTCACTTAACAACTTTCTTGCTTACCAATGGAAATTTTTAATCTCAATTATGGTCGTAAACCGAGAAATACCTGTATACAATTTCTTCACTTGAAGAGAAAAAAATAAATTCATATTATAAATGTGATTTTTTGCTGACAGTTCAGACATGAAATGGATAAAATGAAAAGTAAGAACAAGTTTGTCTTATTTAAGTATTATGCTATCTGTTCATTTAGTTCATTTTGTTCCATTTTAAAATAAGCATATTTTATACTCTGTATAAGAGCTTATGCTTTCAGATGTGTCCTGCATTATATAATTGTCCTGCCTAACTCATAGAATTATTCCAAGAATCCAGATTACAATATCTTCTTTTAACCATCCTGTATTTTCCCACTCCCCCCCCCCCATTATTTTTCTTCCTATTAAAAAAATCCATTCAGAAGGTAAATGTTTTTGATTGGTAATGATAGAAGCCATTTGAAAGCACACAACCATATAGAATATGCAAAATGTTACAATGCCAGCTAATTAAGGTCAGGCCAACCATAAATTCTGAACCTTACCAAAAGAAAAAAATAAAGTCAGTAGTCAAAAACTCAAGTCTTACTACATGTGTTTACAAGTAATTTAGTACAGCTTTTAAGTTTTTTCTTTTTAAAATACTGTTCTCTCTTCAATAGTGAAGCAAAAAACCCTCATTTGTTTCAGAGTCCTCAGGTTTTTGGTCATACAGGAAATACATCCAATCTATCAAAGAAAAAATTTCCTTGCATTTTTGCTTGAAGAAGTAAGAGAAGCATCTTTTATAATGTCATTGTGCATTATGAGATAACATCTGAAGAAAGAAGAGCTAAGCCTTCCTTCCTTTGAGGCGTTATGCCTGAAATAGAAATCTCAACAATGAATCCCATCATGTGAGAAGAAGCCACACAAGTGTAAATATACAATGAGGCTTCCTCAGAGGTAAAGATCTGTGCTTACCATCCAATATCATCTCTGCAAGGCTCATCAAGAGTTACTGCAGTTCCACGAAACCGAGCAATGGCGGCTGCTTCTTTGGCTACCAAATGAGTGGATCTCCTGTTGGAAATAGTAACCCTTTCAGGGAAAATGCAGGTTAGAGAATTTTGAAATTTTCTGGGGGAGAATATTTTCATATCACATTTTTTAAACATCAGTGAACAATGAAACAATTAGACGTCTTACAACCTTGATGACTTACAAGAATGGCCTCAAATATGTCTAAATATATGTTCAGTATTTATGTATTAGTACAGTACATATTTGTTATATTAATAGCTTGCATTTCCTCCAGGAGCTCAAGGCAAAATTACCCGTTGAACTTCCTAGATGGCGGTGAATCTAAGCATGGACATCAGTCCAGCCTTTTGCAACATTTTAAACCATCATTCAGATACTATTCTTGAAAACTGGATTGAGTGGCACTAAATAAACACAGAACATTTTTTAGAAGGAGAATGGGGTGCTGTTTGGGAATTAAAAAAAATACTCTCATTTAAAATGACAGAGAATTCTGTTAAAACTCATAGCTAATGGTATGACTATAAACTATATTTACAAAGAAAGCAACCCCATATGTTTGAGAGAATCTGACAGATTCATTTCTAGTGAGAATGTAAAGTAAATAGATGGCTGTAGTACTATGTCTTTAAGGAACACTTCATGATTACAGAACAAAAAATTATGTTCTGTCTTATAATTAGTGTTAAATGAGGTGAGAATGAAAACATGTAAAGAAATAATACTATTTTTGTTGACAGCTGTGAGACAAACAACTGCTAAAAACTGAGAAGCTGAACATTGAAATTGCTGTCACAGAGGTCACAGAGATGTGGGATATAGCAGTTACAAAAACACTATGATTAAAGATGATTAATATCCTGAGATCAACATAAAAACAGTGTTGCACTATCAATATCAACAATCAAAATGGTCCTAAATTATTGGTATGCCATGATCACATTAAAACATACTAAAAAAATTATTTCAGGTATAATATTTTTCCAAATATTAGTATCTCACTCTTTCTCCAGTCATAACCTTGGGTTTCCTTAGAAAAATATTTGACGTTCTTCAATATATTTTTATTATCTGCCAGGTAAGTATCCATGGAACCAACTTTCTTAGTTCTTTACTTCCCTATATTGCACTATGTCTATAGTATATCACATTACAGACTACATCTATAGTATAATATAGGCAAGTAGAGAAGTAGGAAAGTTGGTTCCATGGATTCTTACCTGGCAGATAATAAAAATATAATGAAGAATGTCAAATATTTTTTCTAAGGAAACCCAAGGTTATCACTGGAGAAAGAGTGAGATACTAATATTTGGAAAAAACATTAGACTGCAGTGCAGTATGTAATACAGTTGCATTCTATAGTGCAATATAGATGTGGTGTATCAATGATATTTGCATATAGACAATTAGTTGTCTTCAACCTACTTGTTGATTTGTTCCCATTCTTTGGCATGGTCTATACAGCTCAAGCCTTTGATTGATTTTTGTCCAGCAGTTTCATCTCGTTCAATTTTCACAAAATCTGAAGTCAAATAGACCAAATGAAATATCAGTGCTTCTTTATACCTTTGTAATGCTATAATTATCACTAAATAACTTAAAAGTATTCATGAAGCATACATTTAACTTAAGGTCCATATTACATGCTTACAATCTTTCACAAACATTTATGGGTCTTTCCCCATAAATTGAAGCTGACAGCTTAGTTTTCTGGTGTAGCCAAGTTCATATCTTGAATTAGGCATATGTGTTAAACAAACCCAGGTCAATTGCCCAGCACCATAGCAGAAATCTGGAGCAGAACAACACTAGTATATGAAATAAGTCTTATAACCCACTCTCCTACATAACCATTTTTGGCTGGTTTTCGCTACTAGAAAAACAAAAACAGCTCTTTCAGACTCAATTGCTTTTCTTGGCCAAAAGTAGGACTGGATTGGAGTACTGGCTTACCATATAATTTTTCTCTCTGTTTCCCTTGGGATGTCTGTAGCTTGAATTGACCTTGGAAGATCCCTGTCTTTTCTCCATGGTGTGTTAACACAGTTTGAATAGGGACTTGGGATTCTGTAGCTCCACTTCGAAGGGCAATGCAGCCTTCACCTAGAGAACAGTAAGGGGATTGATTTCTACCAGATAGCAAGGGGCAATTGTTGTTTTTGTTTTTTGCTCACACATACTGTAACTAATCAATCGGGAATATATCTGCAAACATATACATTGTTCCTTAAGACTCATAGAGTAAACTTGCATAGAATTACACTGAATGCAAAACAATGTGCAAAGGACATACTGGTAGAAGCATATGGAGTAATAATGGCTGTGATTAATTCCCAGAGGTATTTTGGTGTTAGAAGCTAGGTAGATACAGGGACTAAATGTTGGTCAGAAGTAGAGAGATTCCATATTGCACCCTAAACTGCTCATCTTTCCTACTGATCTTGCCTGCTTTTTAAGACACGTTCAGAAATTCCAGTCCAGACAGCAATAGGTTAGCTAAGGGCTAGGTTGATGAGAGAAGATAAAAGAAGGATTAAGGGTGATATGATAGCAGTATTCCAGTATTTGAGGTGCTACCACAAAGAACATCAACTTATTTTCCAAAAAACCAGAAGGCAAGACAAGAAACAATGGATGGAAACTAATCAAGGAGAGAAGAAACCTGGAATTAAGGAGAAACTTCCTAACAGTGAGGACAATTAACCAGTAGAAAAGCTTGCCTTCAGAAGTTGTAGGTGCTTCATTAGTGGAGGCTTTTTAAAAAATACTGGACATCTACTTGTCTAAAATGGTATCGGGTATTAGCATATGTTTGTTTAAATCTTACCATATGATTCATCACTGTCTGAAGATTTAATGCAAATCAAAATGTGTTGGTCTAGCAAATATTCCGGGTCTGAAATAATTGGAGTTAGCTGCAAAGAAAACTCAAGAGTTCAGTAAAACTAGAGGAAGGAATATATTTACAAAATCTAATACTAGTAAACAGTACAAGTATCTATTTCTATGAAGTGTCTACATTTAAGTTGCTCTCTTATATGCATTGTACATAAATTGAGGTAAATTCTGGATTTCAAGTTTTTTTTTCTCATGGTCAAATATGTGCAAAATGTGTATTTTTGCTCTTGATGATTTGTCTTATTTTCTGTTATAGTAAATTATACTGGCAGAAGGAAATACATACTTGACAACTACTCTTGGATCCTATACCTGCAGGAATGTATTTCTCCAAATTTAGTAAGTTGTACTTACTTTTTATAGTTCACCTAAAATAAAAGAACTAATGAATGTTGGGAATTTAGAAGTATAGAGTATATATAGTGTGTTAGTTCAATGTCACAGCTAAAAGAGCCTGAGATGGAAATGGGTGTCCATCATTCAGAGCATCTTGTTGAACTGGAGGAGAAGAAACTCATTAGGTTTCTTTCAAATTTGAATATTGGAATCTGGAATGTAACACAAAGGAAATTAACTAGATTTCTTAGATTTGCTTGGCAGTGCTTAACTGGAAATCCTCTTGAAGACACTAGCTTGAATTTCATTTCAACATGTTCTTTCAAGCAATTTATTCATCCATGTGTTCATTTAATCTGAGGATTTGAAGCAAGACTCTAAAAAAGCTTTCTGTATTCTATTTTACTTCTTTCTAAGCTAATGTCCTCCAGATACAGTCTCAAGGGATACCAATTCTGGTCTAAAGTATTTAAAGAGGTTCAAACTGGGAAAATGGACTTATCTGAAACATGGAATTGTGATTGGTCTAAGTGTTATAACAGTCATCGTCATCATGGTAGAACATGTGGCCAAAGACAGAATGGAATGGTTAAAACAATGCCTCATCATTACTAAAGGACATAAATAACCATGATATTTTGCACACAAAGTCATGAAAAAAGCATCATGCTGAACCCAGCTCTCTTTCCCAGTTTAAATTCATTTTCTGTGGTAAGCCTGTGCTCTAAAAATGAAGTGTTCTTCAAAGAAGTACCATCTGACAGTCATTATGAAAAATACTGTTCAAGTACTGAAGGGCAGATGCCTCTGCAATAGCCAAGCATCTGGCCTCATCTTTAGCCCAAGCCAAAATGACTCTGGAGAGTAATATACAGTAGCTATAGGGCCTAAGATTGCCAATGGGAACTGAACAGATCTCAATCCCTATCTACACCAGCAATTATTTGATCAGCAAATCATGCAGATTGTATTCATGGCAAAAATTGTGTCATTTTGGTGTCAGGATAAGAGGGGAAACTTGTCAGAAAAGCCACAATGACTTTAAGATGGGCTGGGAATGGGACAGGGTTGTGGGGTGTACCAGAAATCATTTTTAAAACAGGATGGCTCCTCATTATGATGTAAACAATTCAAGGTGCCCCAGATAATTTTTATTCAAGCAAATTACTTGTAGATTAAGACTTTAGAATTACATGAGCAACAATTCTGTTTGATAAGTTGCTGAATTTGGAACCATCTCATGGAGGAGAAGAAAGCATACAAAGATGAACATCAGCACTCTTTCCCTATAATAAGAGAATATATGTTATATGTTATATTGATTTTATATATTTATGTAACCCATATATATATTCTCTTTTATTGAGGACTATCTGAAGGACTACAATGAATCTGATATTGGTCTGAGATGGGAATAAAATCCACAGATTGATCTGCATCATTGATTGTATATGAATTAAATCAATTATTATGTAAGCTACATTGAAACAAAACCTATCAACTGACCTTAGGTAGGGCTTCAACAAATTTTACTACCAGTTCCCCTTCGTTTCCTTCCTCATTTTCTCCCTCTTTGCTTTTCACAAAGCCTGTAAAAGAAAAGAAAATTAGTTGCCAGCTGAAAAAGCGCAAGCAATACCACAGACATTTGCAAAACTTAAAAAAAACAACAACCCGTAATAAACAAAACTTGGCAGCAAAGGGAAACTGATAATTATTCCTGTTTCTGGACAGCAGAATGGAAAGTACTTGTGACTTTCAGTTTATAATCCTAAATGAGTGTTTACAAAGTGCATTTGCACATGAACTTATTGGTTGTCTTCTCAATATTTTACTCCAGTTAAAAAATCATTAGGAAGCTCAGTGCTTCTTGCATGGACAAGAAGAGAAGGAAAATATGACAGGTCTTCCTACGCCACTCAAGATAGCACAGTTGAAATTCTAATTTAAGATCCTTAACACATGGTTTCCATAGAAATATATGCAAATCTCTGTACAGTCTTTTTTGTGTGGAACGTGGTTAACAGAACTATATGGCATATAAATAATGGAAATGGGATAACACCCCACCCCACCCAGCAATGCAGTTTGGCCCTTTGACAAAGCACAACATAAATAACCCATTCTGGATATATATTGTTTCAAACACATGGAGCTCAGAATTAAGAATCCAGAAATATAATCTTAAACACAAATGTATATTTATGTTTATAGAATCATTGCAGAGAAATAATTTGAACATATGTGTACATATTAATTCTTGACCTTGCAAAATCACAATTACTGTTAGGCTGCAAATTTATAATGACATTAAGCTTCAGCCCTTTAATTTGGATTTAAAAGATATAAAAGATACTTGTAAGTAGTGATATCTGTAGCCACTGTAAATATATCATATCTGATATTATTTATGAACAAATATCAAATAGTAACCATTTAAAATGAATCCTTTTTTCCTCAAAACTCAGGCCAAAACACATGGCTTCTTATGTGTTCCTCTCACAACAGTCCTGAAAATGTTCCAGGACATGTTAATTTGAAGATCTAATGTGGAAACTGGTGAACACAAAAGTTTGGTTAATTTATAAAATAGGAAAGGGCCTTTTAGAATGTTCACCTAATATGGAAAAAAGTAGGCTAAAAAAGGTCACAAATACACCCAAAATCCAGAGATCTGTGACTAGAGCCAACTTTTTGCATTTATATCATATATAACTGAGTTTTGTACCTTGTCCCTGGGAGAAGTCCTACATGAATGATAACGTCTTTCGAATAGAAACTGTATAGGATTGCATTTTCTCTCTTTCTCTCCCTCCCTCCTTACCAAACCAC
>JANHFT010001726.1:4338-20284 GCA_032467955.1 Pseudoxenodon macrops
TTTAGGGATTTCTTTTTACTTATTGATTTATTGAGGTGTATTCTGTGTTCTTGGGTGGGCTGCACCAAGGGAGGCTCATTCAATTTCATTGTACACATGTTGTGCATTGACAACAAAGGTTTGATTTTATTTGATTCTGCAGAGATGACAAGCAAGCGATAAGGAAGGAAGGGGAGTAGTATACCGAAAGTGGTAATAATGCAGATTCAAAGCTATTCAGAATATGTTTTTTTTTCCTTTTTCTTCTAGCTTGAAACTTAGTTTTCTGGGGATCAGCCAAGGTTAGCTAGATGCAGCCACCTGCCATGCCACCCAAGCAGGCAGAACATCCGCTTAACAGAATTGAACATAACATGTCATTCTCGTTTTAAAATTTTAATCTCTGCCTTAAAAATAACTTGTCAAGATGAATTAGAACTGCCTTGCTGCTGACCGAAAATTTATTAGCAAGTGGGGGATGGCTGTCCGCCATTTTATGTATTGCCTTGGCTCGAAGAATCGCCATTTCGCTGCAAAGTAGTATAAAATGCAGGCGTAATCATCTCAGAAAAGTAGGTCACTGTGTACACTTGCTTTCCTCTGATGGTAGGAATAGGTGCAGCTTGCACTCTCCGTTCAGAATGCTGGGGACTTTCGGGATGTGTAAATAACTCATTCCCTTCTTATTGCTGAACGCAACTGAATCTCATGGTGCACCCTAATTAACTGATTAATTTAACACTTCAGAGAGCAGCAGGGTCTTGAAGAAAGCATTGCCTTATCACTGGTATCATAGGCACCCAGATATTTCCTAACAACCTTCAGAATCTGGAGTCTTGATCCAAAGCATGAATCTGAGATCATTCTTGAACACTATATACTTTTACATTTACCACCCATAATAGAAGGAAAGTAAGAATTCTGTCACTGTGTTAAACTGGATCTTGATAGGTTACAACCATCTGGAATAACCCAAAGACACCGACTGCATCATACTGAGCAGAAATGGAGACAGTGGTTACTATTAGAATGTACATCCTTCTCTATATAATGTTATTCACCTTCCCTTGCTCTTGGTTGTTGATGTCGGTTATTACATTTCAAAGTTGTGTTATTAAGTTTTGGGAGCAGGGAAGGGGGCAAGTTACATCACATATCCCATGACATCATTGCCCTTCCAATGGCTGTTTATGTTTCATAAATTAAGGATTTCTTTCTTACCTGTTTATGGTATAGAAATGTTTTTCATCTGCTAATTGAACTAACAGTACAAAGCTTTAGCATATATCTGAACTAAAATGACCGTCAAGAAAGGATCCTTCGAAATCAGATCAACTGGTGTGGAGTCCTCCAAATACTTTGGCTATGATCAAACTGACCATCCTATAGTCACATAAGCTAAGTCAATAAAAATACGAAGAGCAAATTACTCAGAAAGGGCAACTAAATCTAACAGACGGTGTCAGTTTTGTTACTTTCAACAAAGATCAGACCTCCCGACAAACTTTTAATATTTGTGGGCTCATCAGAGGATACATATGTACATTTGAAGGATCTGATTGAAAGAGGCAGGGCCACATAGTATTCCAGTTTTCCTCTTATTTATTTATCCTCAAAGCCAGTGAAAAGCAAATGAGTTATAACCCACTAATTGCTATTTATTCCCCGTTAAATTCTATTAGCTCAAGGCAACTCCGAGCATGGATATTTTAGCAAGTTGATATGAGCTTACGATATGTGCATTCCCTGGTTGCATCCACTCTTTTACATTGCCAATACCAGAGCCACTCATATATGAAATTAAGAAATGGATTTACAAAACTTACTGGCCCTTTTCCATTGTCAGTCAGAAGAACTGATAGCTAACTGGATTTAATGGGTGATCCCTTGATCTTTGATTTTCATCTGTTATCTACTTTTTGACCATTCACTGTGTCCTTTGCACTGGTATGGTAAGTCCCACAGTGCTTTTCCTCTTTTTCTGGGTCTCACACTCATATGTTTTCTTCAGTTGTGACCACTAAAGAATGAATCAGCTTTGAGCAGTATAAGCAATCTAATTTAGGATTACTACCCACCCTTTCTCTGCATTAAAGTTAATAGGGGATTATTTTCAATAATCACTACTACTCTGTGTCTATTTCTGCTACTCCACTCCTCCCTTTTTAAAAATAAAATTTATTGGTCAGACATCTTACCACAGGGTATGTCATATATATAATTAAAACATAAATTATTAAAATCAAACATTAAAACCTAAGGACACCTGGGAAGGGTGTCTCACAAACATAAAAGCAATTTAAAAGTTGATAACTTTCAAAAGTTATTGAAGAAAATTTAAAAGAAGAAATCCCTCAAACTCTTTTTCAGATATCTGATTCTTATGTTTTTGTTATACAAACTTGCTTTAAAATGCTTCATGCCTGTCTTGATGGATGGAATTTAAAAGGCTTTTAATAGGTTTTAGTGGGGAGGGGATCAAGATTTAATTAGTAGTAGTAATAGTGGCATTTATAACTCCATTAGGGCCTTCATAATGATATATTCCTCCAATCCCCATCAGCCAAAAGAAACCAGTGCCTACAAAAAATTGTCATTTTATTTGAAAAGCACTTAATGAGGTGAGGTTTCTTTCAAGATTTTGCTTGCCAGACTATAAAATTCTATTTTTTTCTTCAGGCTAATGCTGCAGTTACTAGTCTGCAGTTTAACTGCATGATTGCTGTCCATGGTCCTGAATGGAAAATTTTTGCCTGGTAAAGTTATTTGCAGCACAGATTCCACAGATTCCACAGTCTATTTTATTTTGGCTTTGCTCCAGTTGGCAGATTTTTTCTGGGCACAGAGAATGGAATCTCTAATGGTCTAGATCTGCTCTGTGTCCAGAATGAGGTTGTTTAGGAGCGGTGCGAGCATGAAGATATTTGTTGCACTGACAACAGACATGCACATGATCGAAATAAAAATGTGTTATCAAATTTTGTGGTAGTTACATGAGAGTCAATGAGATGTTAGTATTCTTGTAAGTGAGGCCATGAGATAACAGCTTTCTTAGATGAGATCTGGAGTGTTCTAAGAATGATATTGGGACAACCTCAGTAGATTTCTGCCTGCATTTTTAAATTTACGTTTTGGGAGACATCTGTTCTGCAAAGGTTCATAGAACTCTAACCTTAATCCCCAAGACAAGATAATAGTTGGCTTCACACAACATGGTAATCCTTATCCTAGTTAACAAACACAATTGCTGTGTTCTGTCCAAACAAATATATTACAATTTATTGTGATGGTCTGGTTACTAAAACCGATTCTCACAATACATTAAACCATAACTTTTCTAGACCTTGTCATAGGATGTTGTGTGAATCTAAACTAACAGATTGATCCCATAACATGTTTAATCAGGTCATCTGACAACTGTCATTTCATTGCTGGTAGTTATGCCAAAACACAATTATACTGGGTATGTAAAAAGGTTCAGTGTTTTTTCTATCCTGTTTTTTCAGAATGTGCCACATTTTCCAACAGTATTTGCCTCGGGAAAAGACTGGCAAGTCTTCATGGCATCAGTAATCCCAACTCCAGATAAGTAGCAGTAGTTATAATTTGCCTAGTACAGCAAATCAAGGTTTACAACTTGTTGCAGGATCCATTCTGGGTGGGTCACTGGGACCAGAGGTTTTGTTTTCCGGGTTTTTGGAAAACAAAAGTTCGGCAGAAGCCTAACTTCAGGGAACTCCTCTCTAGCCTAGATCAACCTAGATTGGATCCTGCAACATTATCCTGGGGCATGTATATTTGCCTTCATTCGTTTAGAACTTGTGTTCTATGCTGTCAGGCTTTGGCAGTGAGAGGCATAATTTTTCAATCATTTTTAATTCTAATTCTTTTTTTTTTTAGGGCTAGATATATAAGTTGAATTAACCAGCTGGTTTTAATTCTTCCCAGAACACAACTAACAGAAAGGAGTTAGTTTAACGTTGTGCATGAATGAATTTGTTTGGGATAAATTTAGCCTTATGGAGTTATTCAACATATATCATATTAATTTGTTCATTTAGTCAGTTTTTAAAAATATTGTGGGATCAGGGCCCAAGAATCTCAAATTAAACAATTAATGTAGCATTAAACAAAATCATTTGACCAAATAATTTTTGGTTGGATAATAAACCAAAAAGAATAACCATCAGATGCTTCTTTTCCTCTACTACTCTACCCTATACTGTCTTAGCTATTCTTGCTAATTACAGCTGAAATATTGGTTTTTTATTGTTTTCTGACTTTTATTCAAAAATGAATATTAACCTACATTAAGACATGTCTCTATTAGTACTATTGGTACTAGAAAGTTCCCATGCAACTTAATCTACTAAGATTGTGCAGACATTAATGATAATGCTATGGTACAGCAGAAGGGTCAGCCATAACAGTCAGGCTCATCCTTCCCTTGTCTTTTCATAGTCCCTTCCTTATTTTAGTTGGGACACTAAGTACCGTAGATAATTATATAAGTTTTCAGGAAGCTTCCCTTTATCAGCCCCAACCAACCCTCCCCTCCCCCCCAATTCATGGATTTCCCTTTTGCCAGTGGTCTTCTGGAAGCCTCAGGGAACTCAATGTCAACTCATAAAGCTTGTCCATGTTTATTATTATATTATTCTTTTATCTTCACCACCTTGGAAACAGGTACTTAAGCAGCAGCCTGTTGTCCAAGCTACCCAGGTAGAACTTCTTCCCAAGAACTATGTGATTAAAGAGAAGGAAAGTTGGTGGATAAGAAACTTTGCAGAAAGGTTGGGTTTTGTAAATATTTTATAGCTATATTCAATGCATTTTATAAACCAGCCTTTCTCCTCTTTCCCCTTCAAGTGTACTGGGCTACAGTTGCCAGAATTAAACCTCTAACCACATTTGGCTAATAATTCTATGGGTTTTAGGCTAATATAATTGGAGGGCACAAGAATGGAGATAGATAGGAAAAAGTTTACATTTAAAAAATGCATAGGCTATTTCATGAAAGCAGAGTGCATTTGTTTAAAGGAATTTTGATGGTCAGTGAGTTTTGTTACCTTTTTAATTATTTACCTTTGTTTCTTACAGTTTCAAAATGGGAAATTAATCCCATATCCAAATATCTGAAGTGGGATCTCCTGAGCACAGATCAAAAAACGAGACATGTATAAGTGTTATTAAGAACCATGGCAGCAGACTTAAAATGCAGTGCTGCAGGCTAATTCTGTCTCACTAGTTCAAGGTTGACTCAGCCTTCCATCCTTCCCAGGTTGGTAAAATCCCAGGATCCAGATTGTTGGGGGCAATATGTTGACCCTGTAAACAGCTTAGAGAGGGATGTAAAGCACTGTGAGGTGGTATATAAGTCTAAGTACTATCGCTATCACGTTCACAAGTATTCAATTGTTTTGCTTTCCTCTGCTCTGCTTCTGAGAAATCCTTCAAAATAAAGGTTTTTAGGGAAATCTGCAATAAAAGAGGAAAATAAATATAATAAAGAATAAAGAAGGCTGGTTAATAGTAGGTTATGCACTGGATAAAATCTCAAAGATAAATCTTTGGATAATAATAAATTCTTCTCCTACGTGCAACTTTTCAATAAGCAGACAAATAAATACAAGTGCTTGGAGCACTAAAGTGCTCAAAGCAATTCATAGATCAGTGATTCTTATGGCAGCCCAGCACTCTTGGCATAACAGCTTCATCCCATCTTGACCATCTGCATCGGGTGCTCTGATTCCCAAGCCCAGTGTGTTGTCAGCTTCCTTTTCATATCTCTTCTTGTGAACAGATTTTTAGGACAATCTGCCAAGCCATTTTCAGATGTAGATCTTCAGATTTTATTTTTAAAAGGTTAAAATTCACTGGTGAAGAGAACATGTCGGTAGAAAGAAGAAGAAAAAAAAGGACAGACACTGGTCTTTTTTTTTTATGTTGAAAAACCTATTTATTTATGCTCATTAAAAACAGATGAATAATAAACATTTGACACATTTGAGTTTAGTATTCCAAGAAAACACATAAACTCCACTTGATTAAATATGAGCTGGAAGTGAATGGATAGCACTGTACTAAACCAAGGCTCACCCTGAGAATTTTTTCAGCCATGCCCTTAGACTAATAGGGAACTGCTGATCTTCTCTTCGTCTTCCAGGAATATGTCTAATGCTTTGTGAAAGCCACATAGGGGAGCAGCTCAGGCCTGGGAAGCCCAATCAAATAAAAACAGATGGCAGAACCCATGCAAGTTACTCCTGATTAGTCACAAAGGGTCCTCTTCACCTTAGGAATTAGCCAAGAAGACAATCCAGGTCATTGTGGAAAATGTTAACTGGGCAGGTGAATCCTAGATCCAGCTGCCACTACAGAGATCTTGGCCGGTGTAGGTCAGACCTGGAAAAGTCCCTGCTGGAATACTTAGATCCCAGAAGCTGCTCATCAATATTAGGCTTTGATGCTTGCCTTAATGGATGATGCTTCCATATCAGAACCTTTTGTTGTAAAATGGATTGTCTATCACAATACTGCCCTAGAATTTGGTTCTATAGCCATCTCAAAAAGCAACTCTCAACTGTATAGCATATGCAAGGGGAAAAAAATGAGAAAATGTCTGTTAAAGGTCATCAGCCCGGAAACTAAACATGGCCTCAGTCAACCAAGACAGTAGAACTTTGACTATCAGATATTGGAGAACAAAGCAGAAGACGACCACTATTTTGTGCCCAGGGATATCTGGTTTGTTAATATAGGAAGCAGGATCCTGGAGGAATGTTATTTGGTGGCAATATATCAAAATTAAAGTTCTTTTCTCAAACCTGCAAAATAAACCATTTTCTGATCCAATCCAAGCTTATATTCTGATTCAGGAAAAAAGGAGTAATATGTATGATAATGGAGGGTAAAAGTGCTAAAAATGGAGGCCTCTTTCGTCTGAACTGATAACTGAGAAAATACATTCATGACAGTCCAGATTTAAAGGAAAGATACTTTTCAAGAAATTGCATTGATGTCCCACCTACTTAGTTTGCTTTAGCGCCCTGCTGCAAATGTCAGAATTTGAGTACAAGAAGCCAGCATTAACAATGCCTACCCTGCTCTTGAATCAAGCTATTAAGATTAGTTTGCAGCTCCTTGCTGCATTCACGTATGATATGAAACTTAGGTGGTTTTTTTTTAAACCCACTATATTGAACAAGCACAGGAAATGGTTTTATACACTCTGCTGATATTGGGGTTTCATGCATAAATCAAGGAAGTCTTACCAAATGAAGTAAAATTAAGGAAGAGTTTGACCCTTCAACCAGAACCTGATGTTTGCTGAGTGAAATTTACTTTAGCACATCTCCATGGAATTTAGGAAATTTTGTGAAACATTTGTTTTTGTGTTATTTGTTTAAATATCATATGGCTGTTGATGATTTGTGGGTAACAAATTTTAATCTGATTTTATTTTATTGTATCTTTTTAGTTCATGCTCATCGATGAAAATGTTCATGTTTTGAGTTTGAAAAATTATAGATCTCAATTGCTAGCCAGATCAGACTCGTCAGGATGTTGAAGGTAGAAATAAGTAAAATGTAAATAGTCTATAACAAGAATCAAGCAAAATTCTGCAATTTGGATCACTTTTTGACCACCAAACCCTAAATATGTATATATTGAACACAGATATTCAGAATTAAATGTCCTTGCATTTAATAAAATTTACTTTGCAGATGAACCTGCAATCCTGAATGTACTTACCTGGAAGTGGAGCTTACTGAATTCAATATGGATTTAGTTCTGAATATGGATGTATATCATCTAGCTATGACTATGCATTCAGTGTAGCCTTGCTGTGAAAACATGGTAGTCTCCATTCCCATCAGATTATATTAGGCTGAATTGTTGGTTCCCTCCGCCCCCTGCTTTCGAAGGATATCTATGACGTGGATGCAAGATTGCAGTGCCATCATGCAACATTAAATCATCTGATCTGAAGTTGAATCTAAATATATTGGCTACAAACCCACTTGATCCCCAGTGCAAGGCAGGCTGCATACGCACGTTTACTGAGTTATTGCACTGTGGTGAAACTGCAGCAAATGAGGGGGACTAAGAGTTCAGTGATAATTCTACGTTTCATGCAGATGGCCCCAAATTCAAATCCCAGCATTTCCAGTTAAAACACTCAGTGGCGGGTGATGGGGGGAAAAAACCCGTTATCCGCATGATTCATTCCCAGGCAGAACAGAGAGGCCTGAGTCAAAGGGATAAATAGTGTAATCTGGGATAAAGTATCTTTTTGGCTGACATGAAGTCTAAATAGGTAACTCAGTTTGGAAACGTTGAACATTAAGGTCCTGTCTAAAGAAAGAAGAAAAAAATGGAATGGATGTGAAAAATATGACTCTTTCTATGGCATAGAAAGACATAGAAATACAGTGACATATTTCTAAGTATTTTATTATACATTATAAGTATTTTAATTTGCAGTCTGTTGGGTAGAAAATCACAGAAAAGCCATTTGCAAAAATATTGTTGAGGCATGCAGAATTGTCCAAAAGGTGTCATGGAGGTGCCCAATAGCTCTTTCATATCTTATGTACAATATATGGTACATGATATGATTCATATATCATACCAAATATAAGTCTGCCTGCTTGCCTGCTTGTCTGTCCGTCCATCCATCCATCCATCCATCCATCCATTCATCCATGCTTTTGTAAGAACATAACAAGAGCTGTGCTGGATCCAATAAAGAGCCCAACTATTTTATCCTACACAATGTCTAACCAGATATACCCAAGAAGTGCATCTGTATGGATAGGAAGGAATAGTTCTCTCCCATGGCTTCCTCCAACATCTGGTATTTAAGTTGTTCCACCTTTGTTTCAGAAAAAGTATATGGTTATCAAGACTAATGGCCATCATTTGCTTATTACTCCATGGATTTGTCCAGCTGTCTTTTAAAATCATCTAAAGGGGCATGTATCACCACAATGAATAAAAATGAATTCTGCAATGCAAGTTGTTGTAGATAATAATGTTGCTGAGTGATGATAACTCTGCAGCATTGAGAATCTGCTTAGAAATTCCATTACCACTGTTAAGTACCACTGTTAAGAAGAGATTGCAGTATTATCAGGGTGATAGTGTCCATGCGACTATTTATCGATCTAGACAATTTTAACGTCTTTGATATCCAGTGAAAAAATTCTCAAAATATTTTGTAGTTTGTATTTTGTAAGGCCAAATGACAAAACCAACCTTTAAGTACCTATATAGTTCTTCCTTTTTGTAAAGAAACGTCTCTTTCAAGTTGATTTCATTTTGATTTCACTAAACTAAACTCTGCCATGTCTGAGACAGCCAAGTTTGACTAGTCTTCATGGAAATTTCTAGGATCATTATGTTATAGAAAAACATTCCCTCCCTTCCTTCCTTCCTTCCTTCCTTCCTTCTTTCCTTCCTTCCTTCCTTCCTAATTTCCTAACTTCCTCCCCCCCTTTCTTTCTTATAGTCATCCAGCTCAAGCAAGTGATTCTGACCGACTTACAACTCTAATTTTACGCTGATAAAAAGTTGTTTAAAAGTTATACAATTGGAATGCACTTGGTTTTCAACAATTACCTGAATTCTGGATTCAAAAGATTTTTTAAAAATATAGTTAGATGGGAACACCAGAGGTTTCCATCTAATTATACAATTGTCCATTCAACAGCTGGAAGAAAAAGAATAAACATTTTTACTTCACTGTTATTGTTGCATATTTGTGCTTCATTTATTTATTGAAAATATCATTGTGTATTTGAGGATCAGGTTGACTGGCGATATTGCACTTTTCTAAGCCAGTGCCTTCCACTTTGGGGATTACAGTTCGAAATACAGTATCTCCATCTCTACTATATATAGTGGAGATTTCTGCATATGATAGTCCCAACTCATCTGGAAAACAACAAATAGTGGATGAGTGATTTGAGAGTTTAAGTCAGATCTCAATGCCATTGGAACAATTAGTTTCTCCTGGATCTTCCCAGGAACCAGAAATTCCATCCCCCAGTTTGACCTGTTTGGTTGCTTCACATACAGGGGTCTGGATTTAAGTAGCTCTTTACATCATGGAAGAAGATAGCACTTGATAGCTTAATACTGCATTCTGTTTCTGCAGGATGCATACAAATGTCTGTATTTCGGCAAAAGGGGACAACAGAACGGAAAGGAAGAGAAAAAGTAGAATAGGAGGCAGAAGTGGTAAAAATGCAGCCAGCTTTTCATTTCTATGGGGATTGAAGCTAAGAGTTATGCAGATCCACACAATGCAGTATGTAGCCTCTGCCCATATCCCCCCCCTAATAACTGCATTTTGCTGCTGTATTCAATTCTTGAAATGAAGGTTTTAAGCCTTCCTAAATCAGCTCTAGGCTTTTCTTGTTTTTGTTTGAATAAGATGCTCCTTGGAAAATGGTGCAAGCCTGACTTCATCTCTTACCTCCATTCTGTTCCCCTCTGCCCTGTCCCTTGATTCATTGCCCAAGGCTGCTGCAAGGAAAGTGGAAACGCTGACTGCAGCAAATTGCCATTTTTCTGCCTTTAATGCAGGGAAAACACACCAAGGAACAGAGTGTACAACCTCATTCCCTGACTGTCTCTTGATCCAAGTGATTTGTTGAATTTGCTGCAGAAATATACAGAGAGAAGGGAAGTGATGGTAGGGATGGGTGAAAGTGAGTTGGTATGATGAGGGAAGGAAGCTCTGTCAGTCTGTCTGTCTGTCTATCCATCCATCTGATATGATTTGACACATTATGCAAACTCAGAACAAATGGGAAAATGCAAAAGTAGATGCTTTTGTGGAACCTTAAGTCATGATGGCTGAGATTTCTGGGAACTGCATTAATCCTACACATTTGGAAGGGCAGAGATTGAGAAAGAGGGTATACATTTAAGGCCTTTCAGTGGCTGGAGGTTGCACTTAATTTGGGGGAAGGAAGTGCTAGGCCTATGGGTATTATGTAACATGGCTTCACTACATGTGGGTAAAGTCAGAATTTTGCATCATTTAACTGCAAGGGGGTTTGGATCTTTTTAAGGGATAGGTGAAAAGATTGAGCTGATCTTGAAAAATTAAAAAGTCAGACATGGCTTGTACATGGATCAGAAGAAAGGACCAAAGTTATGGGCCAGAATGGGAGGGCAGGCAGACATCCTGGAAGAAGACAAGGGCCAGTTTCTTCTATCTTATTAGCAGAAAAAACATGATATGTCAATAAACTCACCCTGAATTGAGCTTGTCTTGAGGGACCTTTTACTTTTTTAGCCCAATTTGTTTGTTTACTGACTAAATTTACTTACTGGCTTTCCAGTTAAGAGCTCAAAATTACCATCAATTGCCAGCTTCCCTTGAATTTTTCTCCATATAACCATACTGTTGGAATTTGGAGACCAGCATAAACTTATTCAATGAGCTTCCATCTCTGAGAGTAGATTTCATTGTGAATGTCCCAGTCCACCTTAATCACTACAGTTTATTGGGTTACAACTGCAGTTTTGTATGTCTTGTGCCTCAAAATGGCAGGGAAACACAATGCCAATTTTTAAGAATTATTCTGCTGAATTTCAGTGAATACAGGATCCACCCAAAAAGAATGTTGCCATAGGTTACCTACCACAGGATCCCTTGAAATATTTCAAAAGGTATTTCTTTTCTTCTCATTTGTGAATGTTCCTGCAGAGAGTTAAATGGAGTCACATCAACATTATTTACTTGTACTGGCTATTACAACCTGAAATGTAGAGACTTCATTTTTAGAGTTCTGTCTCTTGAATAAAACTCTGGTATCATTTTTAATAGTATTATAAGATATGCAGGATTGGATTAGGACTCTAAAAAATACCCTAGAATAATAACCTTAGTTTGTTTAGCCCAACATTGTCTTCATTGACCGTAATCAATTTCCTGGGTTTTGACAAGAGCTTTCCAGTTTTATCAGGTCACATGTATGTATGTATTCATTTTTTATAGCTGCCCGGTTCAGACATGTGACTCTGGGCAGTTGACAATTCTAATTTCAACTCAAAGACTTTTTCATGTAAACAGGCGCTCTATCCTTCAAGCTTTAGTCTTATTCATTGCAGGATGTTCTGCATTGCAGTACATCCTGCAATGTTTTCAAATATTCTGGATTACATATCCTCACTCCCAACTGTTGACTATATTGATTGGGGTGATGAGAATTGCAATCCAGTAAGCCTGTGGGTTCCATCTTGAGTTAGTTGCCAATTCCTTATCCTTGGGCTTGTTTGTGGCAGACGTTGGTCTCCCAGAGAGTCAACAGCTGTATAGAGAAGCCCTGAAAAATGATTTAATAGGGCGATGCCATAAAGAGAGTCAAAGCAAATCTGCATTTAGGAGAGCATATTTGGATTATGTGACTTGGCTTGAGGTATTTTTATTGGCATCCATTTCAGGAGGGAAATGTTATAAGGAGAAGAAAAAAACCCAACAATTGGCACACAAAGGAGATTTGACAGACTTCTTGGAAGGATGGGATGTTATCAAACATTTCCAGAAACCAATCAATGTGTTGGGGAGTAGTTTTGATTTATCTGGATCTTCTTTAGGCTTGTGGATTTACACCTACCATTTAAAACCCAGGGAAAAAGTGAATACCCACTCAAGGGAAATTGCCACCCATAACAAATTTGCACCACATTATTTAAGTCCTTATAAAAAGATAAAAACAACGTCCAGTTCATGCACTGTTTATTGATCTCATGATACTGACACTATGATCTGCAGCACTAGGCTAAACTTGTTCACTGAAGTGGATGAAGGAGAATTCGCTTTTAGAAATTATTTCAGAGAAGAACAGCATTTTGGTGAAATTCTCACAAGTGGGTGTGATGCTACTGCACTTATTTATTTATGGACTGCCACAAGGTGTGCTTGTGAGGATGTCCTATTTTGGATAGTAGTACCGCCATCTCTTCAGCAATCTGAATTCCATCCACAAGCTCTTTCAGTCTGGAAAAATGAGACAGCCTTTGTGTGATGGAAAAATGAGCGGTAAGAAAGCTATCTCCAGGGTTAAAATATGCTCAAAAAAAACCAAAAGACAATGGAATGTCATCCTTCAGCCTCCTGAGATTGAAGTTAAAATAAAAAACAAGATAAAATGTTTTTCACATTATCCTTCTCTTCCTTTTTTAAATGGGGGAAGAAAATGTTGGCAGATTACAGGGCAGACTTTGGAGATTAAGCTCCTGAGCTGATGGCTGAGAGGCAGGAAGTGCTCAGCTTCATGATCTCATTTTGGAGCACTGAAACTGACTCAGTGACACTGCTAAATTTGGCATGGTGTGGGTGGAGTACTTAGCACTAGAGGTTGCTGTTTCCTTGGCTGCCCTCCTTCTTAGCAAGAGACACTCCAGGGGAAGACCACATAGGATGGATAATGGGCCTTAGCTGAAAACACAAGAGGCATTTTAAACCCCTTTCTGTATAATTCAAAAAGTAAATGTTATATTAAAGCAGGGATAGATATTTTTTTTAAACCAGGGACTGCATTGGCCAAGGACCATTATGAATCAACTAGCAATGTTTAAAGTTTTATAATCACTGCATTTTTAGGGCTGCTGCTTCAAAAATGTGAGGTATATCCATCTCTCTAGTGCAGGGGTGTCAAACTCAAGGCCCAGGGGCCAC
The DNA here is from genome assembly GCA_032467955.1 of Pseudoxenodon macrops. NCBI lineage: Eukaryota > Metazoa > Chordata > Lepidosauria > Squamata > Pseudoxenodontidae > Pseudoxenodon > Pseudoxenodon macrops. Next base: position 18,017 of record JANHFT010001726.1, read on the forward strand.
ATCCAGCCCACAGGGTGCTTAGATCTGGCCCAAGGGTCCGTCCTGAAAACAGTGAAGGACTGGCCCATGGTGTCTCTGCCAGTGAAAACGGAGCCCGGGAGGGCTGCAACTCCATTTTCACTGGCAGAGGGTTACAGGAGGCTTCACAGCCAAAAACAGGGCCCTGTGAGGCCACTCATGGTCCCCCCGTGCTCCATTTTCACTGGCAGAGGGCTAGCAAAACAAACTAAAAGCAAAATAAAACAAAAGGAAAAATGTTTCCCCTTTTGCATTTGAGCATCCAAAAAGAGACAGGAAATAAGAAAGAGAAATGAAGGAAAAAGAAGGAAAGGGGAAGGGAGAAGAAAGGAGAATGAAGAGGGAAGGAAAAAGAAAAGGAAGGAAGGAAGGAAGGAAGGATTGCCTCAGTCTCTCCCGGGCCACCACAGGTGCTCCTGACCAGGGGTGGGTTTTAACTTACCTTGATGGCAGTTCGCTGCCTCCTGTGCCGTGTGGGCGCACGCTTGCACAGTAAAAAAATCCCTGAAAAATCCCCCCCCCAAAAAAGGTTGAAAACAAGATGGCGATGCATGCACAGTGCCGGAAATTCGGCTTCTACGCATGCGCAGAAAAATCTGGAAAAATCCCCCCCAAAAAAGATGGTGGCACCCACGGAGCAACAGAACTGGCCTACTACCTACTTGGTAGAACCGGTCCGAACCGGTAGAAACCCACCTCTGCTCCTGACATGAGTGAGGTTGAGCTGGCCATGCCGACCTGCCCCCCCCGAAATCAAACACAACCCTGATGCGGCCCTCAATGAAATTGAGTTTGACACACCTGCTCTAGTGTATCAGATTGCTCACCTTTTTCTGAAATACTAATTCACTTCCATAGGGTCTTGTCCAATACATGCACAAGTCAGCAAAGTAGTATGCATATTAAGAGATTAAAGAAGGAAAAGGGGAGGAAGAATCTAGCATCCTATTTAATGCTGGAGACAGTTTGGGGAGGGAGGGACAAGATCAATGGAAGAGGTATGTGCTATTTTGTCTCTCTTTTGATGCAACAAAACAAAATGCTACTGCTAACAAATGGTTTTTTAGAAGACGGAAACCCCAAGGAAACCTGCTGGGGCCAGTTTGATGAAAGTGACTGTCAAGTGGTGGGTTGCATTGAGGACCATTGTGTATCCCTTGCGATGCTTAATCTAGACACAGAAATATGTGATTCCAGCATACAAAATTGACTTTTCATGGACCTGGGACAGTACATCAACTGCTAGTCCCTGAGTGACATCTGATTTTGATGCCTTCTAGAGCCAACCTGGTAAAATCATGTAAATTGGCCTTTTCCCCTTCTGGCACTCTCCATATTTCCTGGGAATATCACCCTCGCTGCAAGGAGAGATCTATAATCCATCACGCTGATTGTTAGTTGTAGTGTGGGGCTGGTGCAGGGGCTTTGTAACAGTTCCCAGTGGAAATTTTCTACTGGATCCTGCCTGCAGTTTGTTTCATTAGAAGTAATCCCAGATATAGAGTGCGTTTCAACCTGCAGCTCCACGGAGACTAGTTTTTCCTTGAAAAAGAAGGTTTGTGCACCAAGGCTTTCAATTCAGAAAGGAAGCATTTGTGATTATCCATTGCAAGAACTGCCTCTCTTAAGAAAGAAGCTCATCTGTTTTGACTCATAGATGCCATTAATAGATGGACTGTTCTGGCAGAATGAACTAGAACAGAATGGCCCTCATCATTCATTTCCAGTCTTTGACAGAAGGAGTTGCTTTATTGTATTAATACTTGCCTGGGCAACTCTGATCTTTCTGACTTGTGTAGCACCAGGACTTCTATACTTTCATCTGTCACTGGCTGTGCGATTATACAGGAAAGGGTGATTTTACATACACGCAATGTGTATAAAACGATACTGATGGAAGAAAATGCATGTTAGCATACAAAACTGATTTGAAGTTTTTAAAAAAATTCATACTGGACTTGCTGCAAACACAACCAGTTTTCCTCAATATACTGAGAGACGATAAATCGGGACCGTAACTCTTTAAATTCCCAGTCAGCTAATTGCAAGGCTAGCTGGGAATTCTAGCAGATGCCGCATGCTCAAGATGGCACTCGTCACCTAGTTTCCCAGCGAGGGATGGCGTTTTTCTCCTTTGGACCTTTTTCCCGGCCGTTGGAAGAGCTACGGTTTTAGGGATCGGTGTGGGAGTGGTTTCGCCAGCCGAATGAGGTGTTTTTGGAACCTGACACCTCAAGGCTGGCAGAAATG
>JANHFT010001726.1:27660-46634 GCA_032467955.1 Pseudoxenodon macrops
TAATAAATTGGAACTTTGAGGAATGCTTTGCCTTGGAGTCTGATTTGTTCAGGGATGATATTTGGAACGCTGACAGTCTCGGGTTTCAGTGAGATTATTTTGCCGCCATACCTCATAGTCTTTATTGATCAGAGTGCTTCCCAGAGGTGTGGATTTAAATTCCCAGAATTCCTCAATCAGAGGGTCCATTATTAGAAGTTTGGGAGTTGAACTTTTCTTCTCCAGAGGGACTAAACTGGGAAAATCTTCCCTGAATATAGTTTGATCTGTTTTCGGACTCAGACATCCACAGAAGTGAGACACTCCAGAATTCACCTATAGCTCATTTTGTTGTAACTGGAGCTTGAGGCAAAAGTCAAATAGGGCTAGAAGGGCCACCCTAGAGCTTTGACAGGCTTTGGCTGCATTGCCAGCTGCTCTATTTAAGTCAGAGATGAAAGTCTGAGGCCCAAGAGCTGGGAGGAGCCCCTAGAGCCCTTTTAAAAATTCCCACTGAATTGTAAATCCCCCCCCCAGTAACAACAGAGAAAAAATGCTCAATGTGGGGAAAGTAATGGTAAAAGTATTTAATCAACAATTTAATGTTGAACACACTTAAATGCCATCAATTTTATTTTTCTCCCTGTTGGCCTTCTCATAAAAGATGTGTAAGCTTACCTGGCATTGAAACATTACTATAAAAATCTTATCTTTCTATGTTTGTTCCATAGGTTGGTTCTGAATCTTCTTACTGCTGTTTTCTCTCAGGGTCGCACCTTGAGCACGAGTGCAAAGCACGCGCACATGTGCGGCAGTCAAAAACTAGCTTCTGTGCATGCACAGAAGCAAAAATTAGCTTCTGCGCATGCGCAGAAGAAAAATCCAAGATGGTGGCACCCATGGAGCCACGAACAGAACCAGCTCTGTGATGTCACCACGGAGTTACTACCTACTCTATAGAACCGGATGGAACCGGTAGGAACCCACCTCTGATTTGTTCCATCTTCTCCAAACACTTTTCATTACAGACTTTTCTGGGTTCTTTTTACTGCTTTTGACATACCATATATTACATAATTGCTTATTCTCACCACATTTTCGCTTATTACTTAAGTCAGTTAATAGTCCTATTTTCTTGGTTTACTTGAGATTCAACTACTTGGATGGATTTGCACAACACATTAGTCTAAAATGTGGCTGGTTAGATTCTTGTGCTATGTGTTGTGCAAATATAATCACTACAGTACTTGTGTTCTGAACCCTTGATAATATTCCTGACTATAGTTTAAGTTAGGGATTGCTTCCTGACTTCTGACAAGATGCCAACTCTGGCCCAACTTTCGTAAGGTAACAAAATATATCCGATATTCTATGTATAATATATGTTAGCTAAAGAAGCTGATATAAATCATGTATAAATCAGGAAACTGGGTGCATGACTAGAACAAGGAATTTCTCCAAGCATTTACTTAATATTGTACTCTGGGACATGCAGTGTTAATTATTTATATACCCCACTTTTTCCACCAGAAAGTTTTTCAAGTTATTACTGTTCTTTAGTTCATGTGCTTTTGCTAATAACACATTCAGGAGGAAAAAAGATGTAAGAAGGACAAATTTTGCGCTGCTTTCTCTATATCACCCTCTTTTCTCAATTTTGTAAAATTAACATTAATTTTTATCAAAAATTAGTAGCAAAAAGGGCTACTTTGCAGGAGATCGATTCATACTAGAACACCTTGCAGATAAATGGCTACTTCAGGTATCTAGCTTCTTTTTCCTTTTTCTAGCTACCGAGTCTGGCATGTTTTCCTATTTTGACTTGTAAATTCTTGAAAACTACAGCAAAACCCTTTTAAAAAAAAGTTTTCATGCAGATTTTTTAAAAGAAAAAAAAATCTTCAAAAACACAGGAAAAAAACCCACCCAAGAAAATACCCATTTGGCACCACCACACCACTCACTGTTGTCCTAGCTTCCCCATGCTCCCCCCTCCCAATATTTTCAAGTGAATGAACCACAATCTCTCTGTATTTTCTATTTAGAGTAATTTCCATTGACTTAAACTTTTCACCAATTAGGCCAGGACTATTGTATAGCTGGTTGCTACAAATGACAATGTTGTTACAGATGTGATATAGTAAGAGTGACGAAGAGGAAGAGGCCTTGGTACACGAATTATTCTAATCTTATCATAGCCTTGAGAAGTTGAATGGTAGGAGACAGAGATGGTTTCCTACCGTTTCTATAGAACCAGTAGTAACTTGGCGATGACGTCACGGAGCTGGTCCAGTCAGTGTTTTCGTGGGTGCCGCCATCTTGGATTTTGCTTCTGTGCATGCGCAGAAGCTAGTTATTTTATTGCTGTATGCGCACGCTTCACATGCACACGCACAGCGTGACCCTGAGCGAACTGGCAGCAAAAATATTCAGAACCCACCCCTGGTAGGAGATGCTTTTCTGTCTCCATATAAGGAGGCACTTAGGACATTCAAGGCATATAAATATTTCTGAGCTAGGCAAGCTGCCTCAGCAATGCCTTGCTGTTGCTATAATGCATTTTTTCCACCTAGAACATTTTTGCATAATGTACTTATTTCAAATGTGAGTGAGGTTCCTGGTTCCTCCAGGGCATGTACAGGGCATTTTGCACATGCTGTCACTGTCTGAAGTGAGCAATTTCTTTGAGGGATGTTGGCATGCAGGGAACCGCAGTGATGCATCAGGCGTCCTCTCTATTAAATAATAATCATAACTTAATCTAGCTTGTTTTAAGTACCTAATTGGACCTGTAATTTCTTGCTAATTATATTATTATTATAGTTTGTTGTCTATGGCTTTCCACTTAAACATAAAAACCCCACACCAGGAAAAAAAAACATTCCTCTATGTATATGAATGATGCCCAGTTTATGATTTCCTTCTCAGTAATACTTTGCATTTACTATTCAGATGTGTATTTCCTCTGCAACAGCTCCCACCCACTAGTCTGAATTCAAACAAAGGCCTGCTTCACACATTACACTAAGATCTAATATACTTCTTCCTTTTTGGCTTTGTGTGATATGTGATCCTACATTTTGGCTTGAAAGTGAGCCACAGCACTATGCTAATTTACCATTCAGCTTGTATGAATGTGTTCTGATTGGCCTTTTTCCTTATGCTTAAAGTATTGTCCATAATAATGTCAAACATAGAGTGTATAGCCATCCTCTTTATTTTTATGTAAAAATCAGAATCATGCAAGAATCATGACGACGTTCTATGGAAATGAAAGTTGGACTTTGAAGAAACAAGATAGGAAGAGCATAGATGCTTTTGAATTTCGATTTTGGAGACTTCTGAGAACACCATGGACAACCAAGAAAACAAACAAATGTATCATCAAACAAATCAAACCAGAGTTCTACAAACAGGTTCAAATTAGCCTACTTTGGACACATTATGCAAAGACCTAGCTCTTTGGAAAAAGCCCCAATACTGGAAAAGATGGAAAGAAAGAAAAGATAATCTCTTTGTGATTCTTCACTTCTGTAAGGTAAGAGATGAGATGGTGTACAGACACATTTTGTGTGTGTGTGTGTGTGTGTGTGTGTACATTTTGGAATAGCCTTCACCCAGAAATCCAGTCTGGTCCCATGTTTTATATAAGGTAAAATTTGTTGGAGGGATGAGTTTATTCCATCAGACTGAGTGACACTGATAATTTACCATAGACTTTTTTATTGCATTTATATCAATGCATCTCAACCGCTAGTGCCATGATGGCAAACCTATGGCATGTGTGCCATAGGTGGCACGGGGAGCGATATCTGAGGGCACGTGAGGCATTGCCCTATGTCAGCTTCAGCCAGCTAATTTTCAGCCTTCCAAAAGCAGGGGGAAGCCGTTTTCACCCTCCCCAGGCTTCAGGAAAGCCTCAAGAGCCTGTGATGGTGAAAAACAGCCCAACGGGCCTACTAGACATTCGTTTCCAAACTTCCAGTACGCCCATTGGGCTGTTTTTTGCCCTCCCCAGGTTTCAGGAAAGCCTTCTGAAGCCTGGGGAAGACGAAAAACGGGCCAAAAGGGCTACCAGAAGTTTGGAGGCTTCAGTGAGGCCTGCATGCATGTACAGGGGGAGGGAGGGCAGCGTGGTTTGATGGTGGTTGTGCGCGTATGCGCAGGGGGCAAGAGGGCATTATGGGTGTGGGTGCACATGCATCCTTTTGGCACCCAAGCAAAAAAAAGGTTGGTCATCATTGCACTAGGGTATCTTTTGATTACAGTGGAATATAGTAGATATTTTACAGAAAGACATGCATTATACAACCCTTAAAGATGGAATACCTTCATTTATATTATATTCCTTTTTAATTAATAAAGAGAGAAAAAGACCAAAATACAAGTGGGTTTTCGGATACTGATGGAAATACATAAATTGTCAAAAAGAAGAAAAACATACATACATAACTAATGCTCTAACAAAAAAGTGAAATGCAAGAAAGGAAAAAATAATAATGCATGTCATTAGTAACAATAGTAACAATTATATATATTGTAAATATTTTTCAAATATGTATATATTTCTGATACATTTATAAAACTACCTTTTTAACCTAATCTATTCTGCATAAATGAGTCCCATATTTCATTATACTTGCCTATACAAGGTCTATGTCTACAGGCAATTCTCTCATAAGTAGCAAGTAGAATCTGATCTTCAATCCATTGAATGTATTAAGTCATACATTTATCTTCCCAATGCTGTGATATTAGTCTTTTAGTAATAGTAAGGGCAAGGTGAATCCATTTTAGTTCAAATTCCATGTATTAGTTACATAGTTCAAAAGAGTACTATCATCTGAAAATTTTAGCTTTTGTCACACAATCGTACAGTATTTATATAATTCATTACTTTCTCCCCAACTTTTACAGAAATTACAGATTAAAAGCTCTGTGAAACAGATCTGCCTTTATTGCTTTCCTAAATGCCACTAGGAAGAACAGAAAGATCTCCATGTACAGGTTATTCCACTGTGGTGTAGCCAAATCAGAAAAACACTTCTTCCATTGAACCTCACATAAGGGGAGGGGAAAACCTTCAACATCTCTGCTTGAGATGAACAGATTGGGTAGGTTGATTCTGCCTAAAGGTTATAGCAATAGCACTTAGATTTATCTACTGCTTCACAGTGCTTTACAGCATTCTCTAGCTGTTTACAGAGTCAGCATATTGCTCCCAGCTATCCGGTTCCTCATTTTACCAGCCTTGGATGGTTGGTAAAAGGATGGAAGACTGAGCCAGTCAGGATCGAACTTTTGGCAGTGGGCAGAATCAGCCTACAAAACTGCATTTTCTTGCTCCTGCAATATGCTGGATATATCTCAATGCAGAACTATGAAAGATTTTATAGGTTAATATTAGCATTCTGAATTGTTGTTGAAAGTCTATTGGTAACTCAGGCAGCACCGACAAAATTGGTATTATGTGACTGTAATGGCAAATTGGCTGCTGTATTTTACACCAATAGCTTTTGGTTAGTCTTCAAATGCAGATTCTGTGCAATGTGTTGTGGTAATTTATCCTAGCCATGATTGAGGTGTTACGCTAGCTGGAGCCTCTTACTCCATGGGAGATTCATATTACATTGGTTGAGAATACAAGAAAGGATACACTTTTTTTCTATTTGAAAAAACAAAGTATCTTAAATTCAGGAACATCCTACTTTCTACTAATTATAAAACTTATCATTCATAGTTCCTCATGATAGGGTTTTTGCCTATTAAGACCTGGCTCCTCTCTTATTAATTTGTCTTAGTTATGGCATAAATAACCAAATAGCTTTTAGATTGATGGAAAGCTTCAGACCCTTCTTGTTGGCCATGTTAGGTGGAGCATTTTCTGCACCCTTTTTAGGGAAGCATTGGTCCCCCCCCCCTTTTGATGTATCAGCAGATGGCAACACTTAACTGATCTTTGAAACATATTTGAATGGGCCCTAGTTAATATTGGTTGGGAATCACCAGGGAATTCCAGGGCTGTTGACTAGGCAGAAGTAAAACATATCCTGAAAGAAGACAATTGAAAACCATTTTCATTTCCCAAAGGTGCTTTTTTCAAGAGGCAACTGGACTTTCTGGTTTTTCTTTGAAGATGTTTCACTTCTCATCCAAGCTTTTTCAGCTCTGGAGGACGTGGTTGACTGAGAATCTCCATAGATATTTCTATTTCATTACCAATAAAACTTCATGAACCTATCCATGAAGTCCCCAGGAGTCAAATTCAACTCACAAAAAACTTTTTTAATTTTGTCTTTGATAATTTGGTCAGTTTTTATGCCTTTTATTTCCATTGATATCTGGATCAATTGCTGATTGTCTTTCCTCTTGACCATGATACTAAGGCAAAGTAGTACTCTAAAGAAAGAGGACCTTGGTGGTATCTGCAGTTCATTACTGTCTACCCCTCTTTTAACTAGCCTCTGACATGTAAATAGTCTTTATTCATCATTGTCATATTAGAGGATAACAGCTTGGAAATAAAAAACCCTTATATACATACACACCTCTTAATGGTTGTTATGCATCATATGGCATTGTTATACTGGTAGTTGTAACCTTGTGAGATATTGCTATATGAAATCTTTTATTCAAGCCTTCTCTGTCAGTCAGAACTACAAATGGTCAATGTCTAATATTTAACTCAGCAGCACTTTTACATGAGGCTGTTAACAAAAATAGGATTGCCAAAATGATCACCAATGTCCGATGATGGATATGGTACACCAAGAAGAATAGAGGCCCCTTGAAGGTATTGTTCTGATAGCCATTTCTCCTTTCTCATACTTGATATTTAGCTGGATCCTTTTATTCATTACGAAGACAATTTTTAAGCCCTAGAGTCAAGGAGGAAAGGCAACTTGTCAAAGAAAGGTTGACCTTGTTCTTTTAATCATAATGCCCTTTTCTATTTCTCATACTGATCCCTCTTCATCTTGAAAATAGAGTGCAAGCTCTTGATTTAGTTCTGATTTCAAGTCTAGCCCTCTCCAACTTGAGATTTCTAGCCTCAAGATTATCAGTCATTTGGAAGTGATGGTCAGTCTTTGTTAGGACCTGAGCTTATTGAAATTGCAGCTCAAATATATATGTAGGGGAGAGGGCTTGGGAGGACTGCTCTAGTGTTTTGTGTTTTAGTATTTTCAGGTTTCTATATATACTGTAGGTAGCTTATATGTTCTACTTTATAAAGGACAGCCCTCTTCCCATTTGGCGGTATCTGAAGGGCTGCACAGCTCAATTTTTCATTAAAAAAATAAAAGAAACCTAGAAAAGGAAGAACAGGAACGTTTACTGATTAACAGTTAAGATTCTGGATGGTATGATCTCTGCCTCACATCAAGAAATGGTTCTTTCTTCAATGTTTAAAGATTACATTAGCTACATTAATGGCCAGATTTTCATTTCAAAATTAACTAGGTGAAACAGAGATACCATTATATCTACTGTATGTAATATGCTTAGTTGGTAGTTTTGCCTCGATTTGGGTTTTGTTGTTTGGAGCTCAATGTACTGTTATCTAACCAGTTGATTTCTGTATAATTACATATATGGGGTAACCCAGAGGTGAAATTCAAAAATTTCCCCTACCGGTTCTGTGGGCATGGCAGGGGAAGGATACTGCAAAATTTCCATTCCCACCCCACTCTGGGGCCAGCCAGAGGTGGTATTTGCAGGTTCTCCAAACTACTCAAATTTTCCCGAACCTGTCAGAACCTGCTTAATTTCACCCCTGGTGTAACCCCATAGAGAGGTTAATTCAATAATCAAGGTAAACCTGCTCTTGGAACCTTAAATGCAAATCCCACGCCTTTCTGTTTTTTTAAAAGTGATTATATAAGTGGGTATAAACACTGAAGAGTTTTCTCCATGTCTTCTCATTTGACCAAATTTGCTGAATCTCTTTGCCACATCATAAGGACAGAGAATATGCCCAGTTTTCCTCTGTGCCTTGCTTGGGATGGTTTATTTTTTACAATTTATACATTGCTCAAGCTCAAAATGGCCCATAACAACAACAAAACTAATCCCAGAGAGTATCAAGAACTCCACAAAAGAATTCAGTAATAAAAATATTTACCAAAAAGAGCATGGCACCCTGAGGAAAAGCTGTAATATACAATCCATAGGAAAATATATTTATCAATATCTATTCCAGGTCAGATTTTAATTGCTTTCCAATAAACTGTTAGGTTGGAAACCAACCTAATATTGAGATTGTTGTAAAACTCTTACTAGAGAAGGTCATCTGCATTTATTCGTCTTTTCCTTTATCCTCTCATAAACGGAAAGGAAGCTGAGGAGTTTCTGGAAACTTCCAGAATATATCTTTTTCTTAACATATTGAGCAGGTAGGCTCAAAGAATATTAAGGCATTCCATATTGAAGAAGTTTTACAGAGATAAACTAAACTGATAATTTTTCAGGCCTGTTGTGGCCTGCTGTGAAATTGTGTAAAGTTTTATTTATAGTTGGAACTCTCAATTCTTCATTTACTGTAGAACAGAAACCTGATTCCAAAACATCTAGGAATCTTGTGACTTCCCTAGTCTAAAGGATACAATGGATGCCTTTATATTTCTCTAGCATATGTGTAATTTCCTAACAACTGTATATACCTTTGCCAACCTTCCAGTGAAACATTTAACATCATAGCACTCATGACTCCAGTGTTCAGCTAATATCCTCATGTGTTTGATCAGCTATCATGCTTTCCCAGATTGCACAGGATGTCCATGGAAATTTGTCCAATACATTTGAAGGACAATATCTTGAAAAAGGCTAGCCTAAAAATCACAGCTTTAGGTCACTAAATCTGGTGCATGAGCTCCAATAGCAATAACCCTTATCTTAGTTTCTTTCCATATAATTATACATTACTGCATATAAATAAAGGAAATTAAATTGGCAAATGTAAAGGAGAAATATTAGCTTATGCCAAGGTTGGCTGATTCAATTATTATAGGCCATGTATTACTTGGGATTCATTCAAGATGGAATGGCGTTTTCATATTCTGAGCTGCCAACTTAGTAGCAATATCCTGGATAATAATTATAAGCAGTTACATAAGTGTTTTTTTTAATATAAAGTCAAACACAGGGTGAACCATAAAAGACAATGGACATATACTTACTATAATAATTAGAGGGGATCAATCTCCACCTGTAGAGTTAATTACTTCAATTATGCTGGGTAATGCCCATTTGAACACTTAGAAGTTGTTGATTATTGTCAATATGGAATGATGGGAGGGAGATCCTTCCAGTATTTTCCATGTTAATATGTCATATGCTGGAAAATAAACTATATGTACTTTCCTAAGTCAAGAAAAAAACCACAATCCTCCAACTAATCAATATGCTTACATTGCCTGAGGCAGCAGAAGGTAAAATATCTAGGTCTACGCTTGCAATGATGTCCATATTTCTTTTCTCCGATTGAGGCATAAACTTTATCACAATAAATATATTCCATTAGAAGAATTGGATATGCAGACTTCAATGTTATCCATATTTATTTAAATAATATATTCAGAATTAGTGTCCAAGAGTACTTTAAAATGTTTATTTATTTATTGAACATATATTGCTGTCCAGATCACATACTGGCCAGCTTACAATAAATAAATATTGCTACCGATTTGCTTACGTCATCAACATTGCTCTTCTTGTCAGCTCATTTTGTCTCAGTTATGAAACTATGCAAGTAAAAAAAATCTATTCTCAAGAGAATGTGGACTGCTGCCACATCTTCAGCAACCTTGCCTAAAATAACTGTGCTTTTAACTAGATGCCCTACAGTTAAAACATATTCTTTAGAGGGAATTCCTGCATATACTGTTGGTGGCAAGCATACCAATCTTGACTACTATGTAAACAAACAAGATATATATATGTATATACATATATAGATATTTGGAGACAGAATCAGGATTGTCATAGTGGATTTCCTTTTCTGTGCAAAACCAACTTGTCAACAACATTCAAGTATACATTATCTGACACTTGTCGGAACTATAAACCTGAATGTATTAGCCAAGGGATCCATAAGCTAACTCTGGACTATGCCTCAGTAGGCATCTGCTTCTTCTCTAGTTTAGCCACAGTAAAAAGAGTTGTGTCTCTGTCTTGATGTTCCATGCTAAAAATGAGTCTGACTAGAATGGCATTTTTTCATAATTTTAAATGCATCTTTTCTTTTGAAAAGCACATGGCCAAAAAGCTTATAAAGTGGCTATTATATATCCTCTTGCACTTTTCTTCTTCCATTGGATGGGTCTGGTTTTAAGCTTTGAAATACAAAAGAATTTCCTGATGTAAACTAGCATGAAGTGCGTTGCTGCGCTTCCTCTAGAAATCCACCAGATGGCTTTGGGGAACTCATAACTAAAACTAGAAACTTCTTGGAAGATAAACCCCGTGGGGGTTGGGGGAGTCCTTCTAATAACATCAGTATTATCCCTTAGATATAGAATAGGAATTCATGGTTTCATTCATCTTGCAGAAAACATTACATGAGTTGTAACCTCCCCCCCCACCTTTATATTTTATATTGTAACTTCTTGTTGCACTGGTGACTAATGGTTCAGCTAAATCTCATGTAACCTCTGCCAATTGAAGAAAAAGAGTCTGATATTTTATTGTATTAACTCTACTTGGTCCATGGAAGGTGGCACAAGCCTTTTAGATATTTATTTACAGCATTCCCAATTCTTGTGGCATTAGGCAACTCAGCAAAAGCTCTTCTGAACATTTCAGTGTGTGCATTTTTTGTATATGTGGAGGCACTATATAAAAAAAGTTTCTTCAATTTTTCTGGAATCAAATTCTATATGCTTTAAAGCTGGTAATTGGTATTTTGACTACATATCTATACATCTACACATGCATATGTGCATACTAACTCTAGTATTCTTGTATGTGCATACATATATGTATACGGAAACATTATATAGAAACACACATATACTCATATATAACTATTGCATACATACATTGTCCAGGATAATATGTATAAAATTCTAGAAATGAATCAAGGCTAGGAGTGATGTCTTTGGTAATCTGGCCAAAAGGCCACTCCACAATGCAATTGGCACGAGGATACGAGTCAAGAATTTAGCCATCTTTCTAGTAATCCTGATGGCACCAAATACATTTCTTTATAATCTCCCAACAGTTTTATACATATGACAGAATGAAGTCCTGAGCACCATTATATAAATATCTGCCAGTTCAATTAATTCCAAGCAGAAAATGGTATTGTGCAGGTTCACTATGCTAAAAGCTAATACTATTAAGGGTTTGGCGTGGGCAGTTCTTGGGCCCCCAAGAATGGTCCATGTAACACTACTGCTCCGCGAGCTGCATTGGCTGGTCTGCAATTCAAGCTGTGGTCCCAAAGATGGTTTTTCAAGAGGCAACTGTACTTTCTAGGTTTTTATTTGAAGATGTTTTGCTTCTTATCCAAGAAGCTTCCTCAGCTCTGATTGGATGGTGAGGAACTTATACCCCTTCCATTAAAAAGGAATTTATACTTCCTATTTAAAAAGGATATATTTATCCTTCCATTCCTCACCATCCAGTCAGAGCCGAAGCAGTTTTGGATGAGAAGTGAAACATGTTCAAAGAAAAACCAGAAAGTCGTTGCCTCTTGAAAAAGCACCTTTGGGGCAACCATGACTCTCCATAGACCAGTGATGGTTAACCTTTTTCTTCTTGCGTGCCATAAATGGGAGCATGTGCGAGCTAGTGTGCATACAACCCCCCCATGCACATTGCACTGTGCATGCCCCCCCCATTGGGCATGGGTTACTTGAGGAGCCGTCTTTTCTCACTGGGATTGACCCACTCGCTTGTGCTGGCAGAAGAGGCATTCTGTGGGCCCTCTCAGCCCAAGTGGCAGGGTCCAGGAGTAGGGCCCCCTCTGACATGGTTCCTGCCCTGTAGAACATTTTGGCTCCTTGAATGAGGTTGGTGCTGACCCTACTGACTTTCTGTAAGAGCTTAAAGACCTGACTCTGTCAGTTGGTTTTGGGGTTCCAGTGGGGGGGAAAACATAGTGGAGGCAGTGGTGAAATCCATTTTTTTTACTACCGATTCTGTGGGTGTGGTTTGGTGGAATGGCAGGGGAAGAATACTGCAAAATCCCCATTTCCACCCCACTCTGGGGCCAGCCAGGTGGTATTTGCCGGTTCTCTGAACTACTCAAAATTTCCGCTACCGGTTCTCCAGAACCTGTCAGAACCTGCTGGATTTCACCAAGTGGAAGTGCTTATTCGGTTAACAACAGATTCCACCTCCCCCCTCATCCTGCATCCTTCCCATCTTTTAATTGATCTGCTGTATTTGGCTATGTGCAGATTTTTATGTTTTTATCTTTGTAGAGTTTTTATTTTTTATGATTGTAAACTGCCCAGAGTTACCTTGAGATAAAATGAGCGTCCCATAAATTCTATTCCTTTATAAATAAATGTCAGTTTTGAGAGGAATATCATAGAAACTGAAACAAGTGATGAAGTTCAACTGTACTATGTCAAAATATATATATCTTAATTGGACTAGCATCTGGTAACATTTGGGCATTCCTTATTCATGAAGAAATTCCATTTTCTTTGGTCAGCAAAACCTTCATATGGGAAATTAAGGAATGGTATTATGGCACAGTATGCTTTCCTTGGTCATAGCTTAGTGTTGTACAAATTGTAGCACTGCAATTTATGAATTGTGAATTATGGATTACAACAGATTTTAGGCTCGCACAAAACACTATATTAGGACACCAAATGTTAATATGCAGAAACTGAGTATATGCAAGTTCTAAGTGAACTTCCCAAATTAGTAAACTATAGTGCAGTATCTGTCCTTCAGTCACATTCATTGTATTGTGCAAAGCCAGCCACTTGTTTCATAAATCATACTTACCGTAAGTAAATCTTAGATTACTGTCTGATATAACCCACATTTTAGAGAGGCAGCAAAACAATAACAAACTTTTATCCAACCCTGGTGTTAAGTAATAGCATCCCCACGACTGATTTAACTATGGTTTATTCCAGTAGTTCGCAAGCTTTTTCCTTTCATTACCCAAAACTGCTTATCAGAAAGTCCTTTTTACCCAAAGCCAGGTAGAACTCTTCAATTTGAACGTCGTTGTGACTGGCTAATGAACGGATTCATGTCTCGTTACCCAAAGAAAAAGCACTTTTATCCAATCTTGGGTAACTTATCTAGATTTGGGAAGTATTTTATTAACTCTATATTCCGAGTACTCCCAACACACTTAACCACAAACGAAGCACGGGTGCATGTTTTCCACGACACCACTATGCTAAACTGCAGCCAGCTATCTCGTAGTTTAAGGGGCAAACCTTTCCTGTATCTTCAGAGATCTCGTTGTAAATATTGCCCACGAGTCAAACGAAAGTTACACACAACCAGCTGCAGGATCAGAGGCAACGGCGGTGCAATGCCGGTGCCTGGACGGGCTCCCGTGTTTTTCTCTCCCGCGCGGATTGCTGGCCACGTGCTCCAAGTCTCGAGCTCGGCACCTACGCAACCCGACAGGCAGTTCGTTACCGCCTCTTCCTCCTTTTTGCCCTTGGGGCTTAAAACAAAGCTTGGAAGGGCAAATGCTTTTTGCTGCTACTGCCTGCCGTCTCTTCCGTACTTTCGCCACCATGGGAGAAGCCGCTTCGGTTTTCCTAAAAATTCCCAGCAAAGAAGCAGCTTTGCCTGGCAGAGACCAGAGCCTCGTCCGTATTCCGGGTAGGCAGAAGGAGAAAGGAAAACACTATTTAATCTTAACCGTTGGTGTGAGGCAGTTTCCTGCGCATGCGCTTTGAGAAAGAAGTTGAAGGAAAACGTCGACGAGCTTTCTGAAGCCTGGTGGGCGTAACGCTTGCTTGCTTTCGTCCGAGTAAGGCTTGACGCATGCGCCTGAGGACGGCCTTCAAGTGTGAGGCTGGCTATGGCGCGGCTACTCCGGAAAAGTAAAGCAAAGCCGTTCAGCCTATTGCGCATGCTTATTCGTGCGTGTAGTCTTGTTTAGCTTGCCTATTGCGTTTGGTTTGTGCTTTTATTAATATGCTATTTTTGACTTTGCAGTAAATGAATTATTCATTTGTTACCAGCTTTGGTTTAATATTATTGCTAAGGGTTTTTCCCCCCCATAGCGAATGTTTTTAATTTACTTGACATTTCAAGTGTTTAGACAAAAACAATGATAAAAAAGCACCTGACCTGCTTTTAACACAGTAACAAGCTTCACCCGCAGAAATCAGCAGGTAGAGATTTTAGCAGTCAATTTCAGCTCAAGATTTTGCTATTAAAGACTTAGGAAAATAAACTAGTATAAAGTCTATTAGAAGGGCATTTTATGTTCTCCAGTGGTGTAACCAATAATGTAGGGTTCTTGAAATATTTTTATTATTCCTCTTATTTCTGTAACCATAGTGTACTTAATTGCATTTTATATCTGCTTACTACCGGTAACAACAGAACCTGGCTATACTAATGACATATTTCTGCTTCCTTAGTTAGCATTGCCAAAGCCAACAGGGCATATGGATAGGGAATTCAATGCAATATGCTTGATGAATGTTTAAGATACTGTTTAAGAATGAATCTAAGTTAGACAAAGGTTTCTTTTATTGCACATTTTCTGGTAGGTCAAGGGAGAAAATTCCTACAGGTAGTCCTTGATTTATAACCATTCAAAGTTAGAATGACACTGAAAAAGGTGATCTGACTCACTCATGACTGTTGCAGCAGCCCTGTGGTCACAAGATCAAAATTTGGATGCTTGACAGCTGGCATGTATTTATGAAGGTTGCAGAATCCCGGAGCTATTGTGATCATCCTTTGACAAGCAAAAACAATGGGAAAGCTAGATTCACTTAACCATGTTACTAACGTAACTGCAGCGAATCACTTAACAACCGTGGCAAGAAAGATCGTAAAATGGGCAAAACTTGCATAACTGTCTTGCTTACTAACAGAAATTTTGGGCATATTCTCTAGGGCAATCCTTTTCAGTTTAAGTGGGAAATGGAAATGAACATGAAATGAAGTGAGGCCTTATGCAATGCATGTAATAAACACTACAATTCATTTGTTATAATTTAAAAGATGGAGATTTTTATTTATTTATTTTATTTTATTTATTTATTTTTGTCAAGCACATATTAGATAACATATAAGTATAAACATGACTTGAATACATAAAATGGATACGAATAAGAGGGAACATTAGGACAGGGACTGTAGGCAGCCTGGTGTGCTTATGCATGCCCCTAACAGACCTCTTAGGAATGGGGTGAGGTTAACCGTGGACAGTCTAAGATTAAAATTATGGGGGTTTGGGGATTAAAACAGAGTCATGTAGTGCAACAGGCACTGACTACTCTGTTGCTGAAGTCATATTTTCTGCAATTGAGTTTGGAGCAGTTTACTTTACTTTTGTATCTATTGTCTGTTCGTGTGTTGTGGTTGAAGTTGAAGTAGTCATTGACAGGTAGGACATTGTAGCAGATAATTTTGTGAACTACACTTAGGTCATACCAAATGCGGCGTAGTTCTAAATTGTTTAAGCCCAAAATTTCAAGTCTGGTGCATAAGATATTTTGTTGCAAATAGTGTAGTGGAGGATTCTTGTGAGATATCTTTGGACATGCTCAATTGTATTAATGTCTGATATGCAGTGCGGGTTCCAGAGAGATGAATTGTATTCGAGAATTGGTCTAGAAAATGTTTTGTAAGCTCTGGTTAGTTGTGTAATAATACTGGAGAAGAAGCTATGCAAGATTAGGTTTACAACTCTTAGTGCCTTTTTGGCGATGTTGTTACAGTGGACTTTGGCATTTAGATCATTAGATATGAGTACTCCAAGGTCCTTGACAGAGTGAGGGTGATCTACAAGGTGGTGTCCAGTTAGCTTGTATTTTGTGTTCTGATTCTTTTTGCCAATGTGTAAGACAGAGCATTTGTTGGTTGAGATTTGAAGTTGCCACTTGTTTGACCATTCTGATAAGTCTAGGTCTTTTTGAAGGGTAGCAGCATTGTCGGTGGTGTTAAATAGTTTTACATCGTTGGCGAAGAGAACGCAGTTGCTTATAATATGATTGCAAATGTCATTTATGTAAAGTATAAAGAGTGTTGGTCCTAGAATGCTGCCTTGGGTTACACTACTGTTAACAGGTGCAGAATTTGATAGGGCACTTCCTATTTTGACTACTTGTTGTCTGTTTGACAGGAACGCAGGTATCCAATTATGTAGGGGTCCAGAGATACCATAGGATTTTAGTTTTAGAAGTAGTTTGTCGTGTATCACTGAATCAAAGGCTTTAGAGAAGTCTATATAAATTGCATCTATTGCTTTACCCTGATCAAGTTGTATAGTCCATATGTTTTTGCAGTGTAGAAGTTGTAGATTACAGGATAAAAAATTTTCTGAAACCAAATTGCTTTTTGAGAAAGAGATGCGACTTCTTCCCACAAATTATTTTCACAGCATATTTTCTGGAGCAGGATGAGCCAACCTGTTAATTGGTTTAGCTTTCCAAGGACTTTGCAAGTTGCCCAGCACCATGGAGAGGTTGATCTCAGGTCTATGCTGCACTGATTTTTTTTTTAAAGAATTACAGGCTCAGATGAAATGATAATTGAGGAAAAACCTTTCGTTCTCTGCTCTTTTTGACGTCTGATATGTTTTTTGATATTGTTCACAAATACAGCCATACACAATGTGGAAACATTCAATAATGCACAAAAATAAGTTTAAATGGATCTTAAAAGATGCTGAATTTAACCAGTGTTTAAATGGATGCATCTGGATGTTGATATATTTTAATGTAAAAGAACAGCTGACTACTAATCTGCAAAATCTCTGATAAAATGTTTTATATGATTTGTCTTGCATACAGATCAGTAATCTATTGTAATGTGACTCATTATGCACTTAAGCCAAAAATGATACAACAATAATCTCAAATGATTGCATCACAAATCTTATGATTTAATCTATGAAAACAAAATATTGTTATTGCATTTTACCAATTGTGGATGTTAGAGTCTTACTGTCCAGTATTAAAGAAACATTGATGGCTTTCAAATATATGTCTGCCTTAGGTACTGGGGATACACATATTTATGTATATTTGTCTGAAACAACCTGAGATAAAATATTCCATGTGTCTTTTATAATATTTTTATTTGCTTTAAGAAATAAATACTGTAGTAGAAAAGATTTTAGCGGAACTACTCAGAATGGTTTTTACTGATCTTTTTAAATGATCTCTCTTTCTCATACAGAGAGAGAGAGAGAGAGAAACAGAGAGATGGATTAAATTTGCTTGAAAGTTTAAAAGCACAAATCTGGGAAACAGTGAACTCACAGATTTGTTCATCCTGATAGAAGGTTGAATTTTCTCACTCTGTAGTTCCAAGTTATTTATGATCCAGACATAAGATTGCTCCTTTCTTTCCCTCAGTAGATTTTTTTGCTTTGTCAATTGTTCAATTAAATTTTGTATGTGTTTAAATAAAGCAAATTTGTGTTCATCTAGGCAAGACGTCATATAAATAACTTCTCCTAAAATTTTGGATAAATCAGTAAGATGTATGTGAGTCACAGTGCCTTCCAAATTCAAATCCTGTTCATTTGCTGCCATCCCATCTTGTTTTTTTAATCCCTAAAGAAATAAGTGGTTGAAGTTTTTAATGGCCCTGTATGCAAGTTTCAATGAGGCAGCGACATAATAATGACTACCTTTGAGCATAACTTACTATATTTTAGAATTTCTCTACTGAACCTTTAACTTATAACCATGTAAAGATGAATAGAGTAGAATAATTATAGTTAATGTTTACCTGCAGCTTCTGCTCTAGTAGATAATTTCCATAAACCTTTTACTCAGCTATTGTCAAGTAGGCAAAAATAGCATAATATAGAAATCGTGAAGTGGATTTCAATAAAAAAAAAATCCTAAAGAAGAACTTGTATTTTCAAAGCACAAGCATAGACAACTGACTTTTCTATGCTGTATTAAATAAATGTTTGCAGCAGCTCCATCTACTGGGGAAATCTCTGTGGTGTCTTTTCTTTTCTGTATGTGTTTTGTAATCCTACAGATGTATTGAATTGGTTTGTCTTTATCTGCAGCAGAAGGAATCTTTCAATGTTTTAAAATATACAGTATAAACAGCTTTTCATAGGGAACAAGGTCATATGACTTTAATACGAGAACTATGATAAGAACCACACTTCTGCACAGAATTTCCCAAATAAGTAATTTTGCATTGAAATTAAATATTAGGGGGATCAAAAATTATTTTGGTTTTGTGTCAGAAAGATAATGACATAGATTGTAACTTTCTCCAAAATCAAACCAGAATATTGTCATTAGAAGGAACCTGGGTTAATAATAATCTCATCGGCATTGAGAAAATCATCATCAGTCAAATTACAGATTTGATTACAATTTACTTGGAACACTTACAGTACATCTCCCAATAAACACCTTTAATATCGCCAAACAACATCTGCCTATCCCAGGTTTTTGGGAAGGACTCAAAAGAGAGATAAAATGCCAAATCCAGTCTAAACATCTGGCTGACTATACAACAAACCACAATAATAACATTTACAAGCCACCCCATCCTCAAAAACGTTGGGTGCCTCACAACAAAGGAATTGCAATAAATGCACAAACCATTTAAAAAAAAAAATTTCTCTGGCAACTCTCACATCCACTGCTATGCTAATTAACAATGAAAATGAATAGATGTAGCTCAGGGTTGGTATATTGTGCTGTTGAAGTTCTCCAAACATGATTTGGGGGTTAACATTCAATATAGGAGTTTTGGAGAAATGAAGTTTGTTACCGTGTTTCCCCGAAAATAAGACAGGGTCTTCTTTTCTTTTGACCCCTGAAATAAGTGCTTGGCCTTATTTTCAG